>JANDJZ010000223.1:0-95024 GCA_027943245.1 Acanthamoeba sp. SK_2022b
GGACCACATCTCTCTCCTTCTCTCTCTCCCCTCTCCTCCTATTTCTCGCCTCTACTACTTCACAACTCTGTCGCTCTTTCTCTACTGCTACTTCTTGGATTGGGCGCGCCGACGATGCGAGAGCGACTGCCCGAGGGCAGGTTGCAAGAGCGTTGCTCCGGTCGAGCGCGCGACCAAATCCACACACACCTCCGCCTCCAAACCGCAGATGTCAGTTTAGACCCTACAGCTTGTATTTATTACTCAAATTCGTTTTCTTTTTCATCAAACCACAACCACACGATCAACCAATCCCCGTGGGCCACGTGGTCGTTCGGTCGAAGCGGGGGGGGGGATCACCAGAGCTCGTATTGGTTGTCGGGGTTGGGGTAGGTGGGGCTGTGGTAGCCGTCGGTCTCGGGCGCTGTCGGGAAGAACCACTGCAGCGGCGACGAGCCCATCACCTGCCGCAGGTTGGCCTGCGGGCCCAGGTCGTACCTGTGCCTCAGTTTCTGGGATAACGTCAGGAGAAGAGGTGAGACAAGCTGGCAGAGGTTTGGGGGAAGGAGGGGAGAGGCAAAGGCAACCTTGTTGCTGGTCCGAGGGCGGCCCCACAGTCGCGCGCGGATGGCCATCTTCTCGATGGTCGTGGTGTTGGTGATGATGAGCCCGAACGTGTGGAAACCCATCGCTGCACCGATCAACAACATCCAAACATCAACAAAGAGAGCGCAATGGGGCGGAGTCAAGGGGCGGGAATGGGGGAGGGGGTTGGTGGCGTGTACCCGTGAGGTTGATGGTGAAGGCAGCTGCCACCCACACGATGCAGCCTGCAGTCGTGTCCCCCCCCGGGGGGGGGGATAGTCAGTGAGCGGCCAACCGACGCAGAGCCGCGAGCGCAGCACGTACCGATGGTGATGCCATTGATCCACAGTTGTTCGGTGGAGTACTTGTCACTCTGCGGCCAGGATAGGTGAGCGCACACGAGCGCACACACGCAGACGAGCATGCAAGCACGTACGTGTTTGAAGAGATCGTAGATGCGGAAGCTGAAGAGGGTGAGGAACATCGCGCCGACGCCCGCGCCGTAGACGAGGAACAGGAAGAAATACTTGAGGTTGTTGTGGCCCACGCCTGACGCACGACAAAGTATAAGAATCCACGATCATCGACGTGGAGCGCGCACGCACGCACGCACGCACGCACACGCACACACACACACACAACAGCAGATGCGGTTGGATGATGTGGGAGAGAGCGAGGCCTCGTACAGTTGTTGATCCAGGGGCAGTGGTGGTCCATGCGGAGCACGCATCGGTTGCAGTGGCGGCAGTGGTGGGCGCGCGCCGGGCGGTAGGACGCGCACTTCTTGCAGTGGTTGCTGTCCTCCAGCACTTCGATGTCCGACATCGGCTTCTTCTTGGTCTTCTTCTTCTTTGCCTTCTTCTTCTTCTTGTTCTTTGCCTGTTTTGTTGGTTGCACGCCAGTTGGTCAGCCATGCAACATGTACCGGAGGTGGGGAGGAGATCGAACGTCGCTTTCGCTTTCGCTTTCGTGTTCGCTTTCCCCTTCGCTTTCGCTTTCGCGGTCGCTGTGATCGGAGGACGACGACGACGAGTCGTCGACCTCGTCCGTGTCCGCCCACGCGCGCTCCTTGCCCTTTTCGGAGGCCTCCCCGCCGTCACCGCCATCGCCATCGCCATCGCGGCCGCCGCCGCCTAGCAGCGTCATCTCCACGTCATCGCTCGGCCGCCCCGGCTCGCGGTCGCGCTCCACGGCCACCGAGTGCAGCCGGCCCTCCTCCATCTCCGGCGGCACCTACTCCCTCCCCCACACAAGTCAGCTCGCGCGCGTGTGTCGTGTCGTGTTGTGTCGTGTGTGCGCGTGTGTCGTGTCGTGTCGTGTCGTGTCGTGTCGTGTCGTGTCGTGTCGTGTCGTGTCGTGTCGTGTCGTGTCGTGTGTCGTACGTAGCCAGGGAGAACGAAGCCGGGGTCGGCTCGGATGGCAAAGTAGTAGGAGGAGAGGCAGAGGACGACGAGGAGGTGAAAGGCGGTGAGGACGAGGATGTGGGAGGTCTCCTGGGCGGTGTACATCATGTAGGGGATGAACACGTAGTGCCACACCGACCAGTAGCCCACGGCGCAGAAGCCCCACACGAACATCACGAGGAAGCGGCCGCCCCAACGCACGAAGGAGTCCAGGGCCGCAAGCGCTGCCCTGCGCCTCGCGCTCGCTCGCATGTGCATCTTTTTTCTGCTGTGCGTATGTGTGTGTTTTCTGGATTGACGAATTGAATGAATTCAAGTTCAGTCCATCAAAAGTGAATTATAAATAAAATTATAATCCATTATTTCAGGTGAAAAAAAAGGAACAGTGGAGGGGAGCAAAAAATAAATCGCGAATGATGCACAAACCAGTTGTGGCCACAACACACTTGAGGCCGTTGAGCGCTGTCGGGGGTCAACACGTGGACAAGAAGAACTGGCCACCGCCGCTTCCTGTCTGACAACAAATTTGGCCTTTTGCTCTGCAACTTTGCTGCACAACTAGAATGCGGACACTTGCATTCCCCGTGTCGTGGCTGTCCCCCTGCTGGGTGTGTACAAGGTTTTGCTGTAGCTGCCACCTTTACTTATGGACCGGCCTGCACCATGCTTCCTGCCACTGCCCCACAAGCATTATGCAAGCCCCAATGCATATTAGAACCTGCATATCTGGTTTTGTGTTACTGTGCTGCAAACCCCACAGCAAAGGCACAGCACATCCAAAAACACAGAGTATCCTGTCCTCTGCAACCTGTCTCCCTGACAACACTTGGCTCAAGTTGGAGAAGCACCTGCACACCACAAGAGTATACCAAAAAAGTTCTTCGGGAAAATATCAAATCCACCAGATACTTCCCACTTCCTCCTCCTTCACCACAACCAGTGTGCATCAATAGGTATTAATCACAGAAAAGAGGGGCAATGGAACCTCACATTGGTGCTCTTGCCATCAAGATTATCCACGATCTGTGAATCAATCCTTGCAGTCACAAACTGCAATAAGTACATTTCACCACTATTTCTCTCAAGAAAACATATTGGTGCTGTATGCTCCTAAAGTTTTTGCTGGTGGGCTTCTGGTTCAGGTGGGGTGCAGGTATTGAACAGCTGCTCCACCGCCACAACTTCACTTCCTTCATTTGCCACCCAGAAGTTGATGACTTAGGCCATTGCTGCTGCCACTTTGCAAGGTTTGCCTCCATTGTTATTAACTGTGGTGTTTAAGGTGGCACAGCAATTGTTGGACCTGCCATTGCAGTCATGTCTATATGCAAGAGCAAAACAGAGCAGTGAGCTGTGGTGGTTGGGAAGAACGCATTTATTGTGCTGTGTGTTCTTGGATGTGGACACAGTGGTGGTAGTACAAGACCAGGTACTTGTACTGCAGCATCGATAGAGCTTGCAGCAGCAGCTGCGGCACTTGCAAGTCAGCTGGTGGGTGTGGATGTGTGCCTTTATGAAGGCAAACACAAACTAACACAGGTTAAGTTCTGGTGAGTATGTTGGGTGTTGAGTGTTACTACACACCAAGACATTCCGCCACTGTTTTCAATTGGCACCAAGGTACTGAAAAACTTTTTTGAAGGGTTAGAAGAGATCAAGTTCCAACAATTTAAACACAATCCATGTTGACCAATGCATTTTATCAAGTACATCTGATTTTCAAACTGTTTTACCTCAGTGTTCCCAATTTGAAGCTTTTTTTGGAGGCCTTGTACATATCTTGGTGTATTTTTATTCCATTTGTGTATACATTGTCAAAAGTGTCATTGTTACTTTTTTCTGAACACTCTGTTCTAATGCCAGTATGCAACATGAGAGATCTAGTAGCTATCAACTGTGCTGCCAATCACCACCTGCCCAATTTGAGCTACAAAATGCCAAGAGTCCTGGAGTGCCATAGCCCACAGCAGCAGACATAACCAGTACCATGGCCATAGTGGTGGCAATGGATTCCACAAGTCACTGGACTCATGTGAGGGGAGGCAATGAAGCTTGACCTCCTACCATTGAGCAACAAGGACTCTGTCACTGGATTGCTCTCATGCCACCTACCAGCTTGGTGTGGCACTGGAGAGCCAACCACACCATCCTTGCATGGAGGGTGTCGCCATTGGCCTGAGGGATACCCCCACCATGCTGAGAACAGCAACACTACTTCGCCCCTCAGGACAAAGGTACACATGCCCCACATCAAGGGATCACCCAATGACCAGCCCATATCATCTCCCAATTAGGGCCAGCACCCAACAAGAAGAATGGCAAGCTACGCCTGACACTCAACCAACAATTTTGCCAACAACCAATTTGTGACCTCAAAATTCCAGTACTGTGGACTTATGGTGACCATTGATTGCCTTCCACAAAGCCAAGGGTGGGTTGGTTGTTGGGTGCCCACGACCAGTTTTGCGTATGGGGAGGCCAGTCTGAATGGTAGGACATTGTAGCCTGTTAACTGAGTGTTCCTGAAAATAAGACACTGCCCCTTCTCAAAATGTCTACAGTTTTCAACAGTCAAATCAGCAGTCATGCAGCGTAGACATGCCCAGACAGGTGCTGTCTACAGAAAAAGAGTCAGTGTCTCATTTTCCTGAACACTCAGTTTGTTCTTCCACAAAGCCAAGGGTGGGTTGGTTGTTGGGTGAAGTTCCTTTGCCCCTCCAATGCAGCCCAACTCAACTGGTCATACAATCAGACAGAACAACAACACTTGATGTACCTTCACCTCTCAAAGCAGGCATTTGTTCTTGGTGGGCTCTTACTGTAAGGGCAGTAGTTTGGCCTAGAGGGACATGCAATGGATCAGCAAGTGGAAAAACAAGGATGTCTTTGAACAACACTATGCATCTGTGTGCACCCATCAACTACATGCAGCAACTGATTGGTGGAACTGATGACACACTAGGCATGAACCAGTAAAAACCAGAGGACAACAGGGCAGAGGATCTGCTTGCCTAGAAGACAACCAAGACAATGATAGTGTCTCTGACCCAGAGTTGGGGATCTGCAACACCCTTCTTCCACCAGACACCTGAGTTGATTCACCAAAGCGCACACCCAACAATACATTTAATCCAGGTCATTGTTGTGATTTTTATTGATATTAGCTCCGACAGAGCAGGCATATCATCAATGATGTGTGTAGGATTGAAAGCACTCAAGTGGGTTGTCCACTAACAAGATAAGACTCCCACACAAGGAGGTGGGAAGGAGGCACATATGCTGATCCCAGCAAAAGGTGTGGCTCCTGTAAGGCAGTCACTGAAGTAGCCTGGTGGTGGTTTAGAGTGCGAAGAGCACCAACAAGAAGCCCAGGAGAGTAAATTGGGATGTGCTCATTGCAGCAGATGGTCTCCACTCACTTCTTCTGCAGCAACACTGTGGCCATGGTAGGCAATGAAGAAGTTTATTAAACTTGTTAACATCTCCTTGAAATCTGTACACATGAAAGATTTAGAATGGACCACATACACGTACATAACCACAAAAGCTCAGGAATAGAGTACCTTTCTTGGTGAACTGCATGTCCTTGCCCTCCACTTACATTCAGCACCTTGCTGGACAAGACCATTAATGGTACCCAGCAGAGCCTCATCCTTAGCCAAATGATTTCAGAGGTAGAGCGGTGTAAATGGCATGGCACACTTATGCTGGGTGTAGAGGTCCTCAAGCTTCTGTCTGCTCCTGCGCCACTGCCCTGGCTCCAGTTTCTGGATGATACCAGTGTAGTTTCACCATTTCTGGTAGGCTGCCTTGTGGTTGGAGGACCCCAGCATAAACAGTGCTAGATGCAGTAGAGCAACATGCCATTGATCTTTAACAAGCAATGCTGCAGCAGACACTGCCTGGGCATGTTTGACAATGCCATTCTCCAAGCTTGCAGGATACAATATCGCAGCATGTCGCAGGCTGCATGACACCAATGGTAGAGGACAATGATGTTGTGTTCAATTATGGATCACCAGCCACTTATAAGCCAAATAAACTATGTCAACCATAAGCATCAAGTTGCATGCATGACAGCCTATGGTATTTCAGAAAACAAGATGGCCTATTTCCAAAACAATGATACCTTGCAAATGGGGAGGTTGTCTACAGATGCTACCACTTGTGCTTGTGCTTGGATCAAGCATATGCCCATTTGGGCTACTGAAACAATGGTCTGATTAAGCCCTTGACATTCTTTAAGCTCTTACTCACAGTGCACAAGAATGTCAAGTTCCCCAAGTTCTGTGTACTGGGCCTATGCAGCATCTGTGCATCAACAAGCTGAAGAAGCAAAGTTTGAGCAGCCCAGCTGAAGAAGCAAAGTTTGAGCATTTGTGCCTTATTGAAAAGGAGCGCAAGATGTATCACCTTTATGAGCAGGAAGCAAGCACTGATCCTGGTGGGGTCTTCTCTGTGATTATGGATGGTTCAAGTGATGTGATACTTCCCATGGCCTACAACCTTATACCTGCAGCTTGTGAGAACAAGAACAAGTACATGCTGGCTTACAGTCACTGGCTAGTGCATAACCAAGTCTTCCATAATATCACCATCTCTTTTCTGCTGGTGGACACACCCATGAGGACATTGATGAGATGTTCTCCACATTTGTTGTGGGCATGAAGTACAATCCTTGTGTGTTTACTGTTGATGACTTTGTGCAAGGGCTCAACACTTGGTACTCCAACAATATTCATAAGCCAGAGCCCCTTTTCCTGCTTGAATGTTGGTCATTCAAGACCTGGCTGGACCCTGAAATCTGAGGTGTGAAGGGCACCACATGCCCACATATCTTTTGCTTTACTCATGGTGATGATGGAAAATGGAGCTGAAAACCAAGTACTACCAAACCAGTTCCTCAGCTTGGATGGGCCCCTACCATTTCCTTGAGTCATGTCCCACCCCCTGGTTCCTGCTCAGCTTGATCCAACCACTCTCAAGGATACCCTGCATGCCCTCACAGACCTCAACAACTGTGCTCCGCTCCAGGCCTCTTATTAGCACATGGTATCTCTGTTAAATAATCCTCCTCATGAATGCCTACTTGTGAATCCATTTCAGTGGGTTTACAACTATGCTGCTTCTCAAGGCCATGATACTATTCCTGCTGAGCCTCTTGGCCCACCTTACTGTGCTGGCCTCACCCTAACAGGCAAGGTCACCTCTGATCTCACCATCCCTTCCAAGAAACAAAGCTTGTGTGGTTAGGCTGGGCTGAAAAATGACTGGAATGTCAAAAATGTGCACAGTGAACTTCGCACTGGACCAGCTTCACTGCTGTGTCTACATGCCCTGGTCAAGTCACTTGGGTTAGTACATGCTGGAGGAATGCACTTGCCAGGCAACAGATGCACCTGAGCAAAAGCAACACAACAAGACAAACAACTTCAGGAAAATGAGACAGGGCTCATTTTCTGTAGACAGCACCTGTCGGGGAAGGTGTCATAAATGTCTACGCTAATGGGACAGTGGAAAACTGTAGACATTTTGAGAAGGGGCAGTTAGAACACTCAGGCAGCTAATTGCTCCTGAAGATGAAGTGGTATCAATATCTCTTATTCTTATACTTACTCACAGGCCAATGCTCCTTCTCTGAGGAAGAGGTGCACTGCCAGTTTAGCCAGTTTATAATCTCAAGTGGTGTTCCTTTGTCTATTGTTGACAGTGCTGCAATTTGTGCCTTTATTGCATATCTCCACCCTCAATATACAGTACCAAGCTGGCGTACTCTATGTGCCTGTCTTCTGGGTGAGTGTGAAAGTGATACACTCTGTCAAGAATAAGCAATAGCATGCCAGGTCAACCCACACCAGATGCTTTTTGAACAGGTATTGCATTCTTCGTAGAACGCCGAGGGTGGCTGCATCACTGTCCCCGCCCACTATGGCACCGGCCAGTGCTACCACATCCTGCCCTTCAACAACGCTGCGTTGTCCTTCCAGGTGTTCAACAGCGCCGCCACCAACGCGGTCGGTCTGGAGCTCTTCTACGATATCGACTGCACAGGCACCTCGACCCAGGTGCGCGAGCTGTACAGCCCCTCCATGCCTGCCGGTTTCAACGACATGGTCACCTCTTGTACATCTGCTCCAAGACGCCCGCCCAACTCTGCTATGGCTTACCCCTTTCCCGGTCTCTTCACCACCACAGTCAAGTTCATTGCGCAGTAGAGACTTGGCATCAGCAAGTGGACCAGCGTTGCTCCTTCCTTTCTTTCCTTTCTTTTCGAACCGTGCCGCCAACAGGCAGTTAACTTAGTTGGATGATGCTTTCTGTGGTCTTACATTGTGGTGACGACTTGGTCGTAGCACTTTAGCATGTGCCTCTTTTCCTCACCGCGCAGTACATCTACTGACCCAACACGCAAGCCCCCTGCGTCGTGGGCGCCACAGGAGCCGCGGAGCGAAAATGTTGCGTGTGGCGGATATAAATTTTCACAAGGATAATTGCTGCGATTGGCGCACAAAGATAGCGAACAGCAGGTCTGCAACTCGGGTTTAAAAGGGTGGACGGGCGCCCACAATATCCTCACCATTAACATTCTAAGCGCTACGCCTACCCAATACTCAAGCTTACACAAGGATGGACTTTGGGTTGAATGGCAAGATCGCATTCGTCACCGGCTCCTCGGCCGGAATCGGCCGCCAAACGGCCCTTCTCTACGCAAGCTCGGCGCCAACGTCGCCGTCACCTACCACTCTGACGAAGCAGGGGCCGCCTCGACCGTCGAAGCCATCAAGGCCCAGGGCTCCGAGGCGATCGCCGTCAGGTACGACTTGGAGAGCCCCGAGTCAGTCAAGGCAGCGGTCGATGCCGTGGTGGCCAAGTGGGGCCGCATCGACGTGTTCGTCGCCAACGCCGTCCGGTGGCCGGGCTTTGCCGACCTGAGCCCGTTCCACCTCACGCCCCACGACAAATGGCTGCCAGTCGTCCGTGGCAACATCGTGCGATCACAACCCAAGCCCAAAAGCTACTTGCTGCCACGCCCACACCCACGCACCCACTCACTCTCCTCATCTTACAACAGGAAGGCGTGTTCCTCACGCTTCAGCTCGTCGTGGCCCACATGCGCTCGTCGGCCGAAAGCAGTGGAGGCTGGGGCGGTCGCATCGTGCTCGTGAGCTCGTCGCTCGCCGACGAGGGCCTCCCGCTGACCGCGCCCTACGCCACGGCCAAGTCCGCCCTCCGTGGGCTGGCCCTCGTGCTGGCCTCCGAGCTGGGCCCGCTGGGCGTGCTGGTCAACGTGGTCAAGCCGGGCCTCACCTCCACCGAGCGCACCGTGACCGGCCGCGTGCCCGACGTCTTCATCCAGAGGGAGACCGAGGGCACGCCCACAGGCAGGCTGGCCACGCCCGAGGACTTGGCCAAGGTGATCGTGTTCTTCGGGTCGGCCGCCAACGGCAATGCCACGGGACAAATCATCACCGTCGACGGCGGCAAGCAGTAAAGAGGCTGAATTGTGCTGCCGACTTGAGCTGTTCTGCTTCTGCTTGATGTTTTTGTTGCTTCCGCACCAGGACTTCGTTGCTGTGGGCCGCGCCTGCAAAAAAGTTTAGTAATAAAAATCAGCAATTTCGTTTTGTTGATTAAAAGGGGATACATACAAGAACTTGCTCGGTGGCTAAGGCAGTGCTCAAAACTGGAGCAAGGCTGAAACACACAGTAGTGGAGCTTGGTTTCATGCTCTTGCCCTTTTGCCTTTACCCTTTCATACATCCAGGGATATGGCAAAGAGGGCACATCTTTGGTGTTTTGCACCTCCTACTTTTGTCCACTTCAAAGTTCTCTGGGGTAGAGTGTGGAGTTGTTGGTCACTGGAGCTATTCAGAACCAACTCAAACCATGACTTTGGTCAACTCATACAACTCATCATAAGTGGTTATGGTAGTGACATCAACCAGTGTCCCAGCTGTCATGGAGGATGGAGGATAGAGCATGAGCAGCAAGATAAAATCAACTCAAGCAGGAGTTTTTTTTACCTAGAAAAAGTTGACAAATACTATCTTAAACTTAATCTTCATCTTCATCTTTTTCTTGCTGTCTTCCATTCATGCCGTGCAAACCTCTCCACTCTATCACAGAGCATGCCAAGCACCAAGAATCTGTGCTGCCAACACTACTGGCGGTCATGTTGTTGGGCATTGGGGGTGTACACCTTGGAACATGGGCCAGCCATGGCTGCACATGCCTTCCAAGTTGATGAAGCTCTGGCCTGCTACTGGAGACAAAAAGTAATTGACCCTTCCTTTCACAATAAGCCCTGTGGGGGTTTTTCATACTGGTACATGTCCCAAATCACATTCCTAATGAAGATTTTGGCTAATCTCCCTGAAGTGGGCTCAAATATGGTGCAGAGGTTGATAATCTGATACAGCAAGTCCTGTGGAATCTTGTGCAAGAGCACCCGGCACACACAATTAGTGACTTCACAGCTGAATTTCATCAGCTTGGGGTGCCACTCCAGCCAAATTTTATTCAGTGGATTTTTGCAGCCTGGCAATGGAGCTGGAAGAAGCCAACAATTCAACATCAGCTTAAGTACACACGCGCCAATATTCAGTATTATTCTGAGTGGGTATCCCTCATTCCACACCTCCCTTTGGTGTCTCTCAAGTTCTGTGACAAGTCACATCTTGTTTCTTGCCACCTCCACCACAACAAAATCATAGGGCCACAATCTCTCTGTGATGCCACCAACCTCTCAGATTCGTTTTCATTGACCCTGCTCACTGACCTCAGCAACGTCAACAACCCATTCTACATTGACATCCAAGCTGAGTCCAATTCACAGATCAATTTTCTGAACTTTGTCAAGGCTGGGGTCAAGGCAGGGCAACTCCAGTGTGGGGACACTTTGGTGCTGTGACACGCACACAACTTCGCCTGCTGTTTGCTCAACACAGCATCACCTACCACTTTTGAAGAACTGGTTTGTCACAAACATCTTTAAAGCCTTGGTACTGATGCACATCGGGTCTGAGTTTGTGGCGACATGCCTGTTTTGCACATGTAACATGGTACATAAAGTGAAATTTCTTCTAAATACCTTGTATCTCACCTAAAATATGTACATCTCTGGGCTGGGGTGGAAGAACCGATGCACATCAGTTCAACGCTTCTCTTGTGGGTGAAGGTCCCTGATGATGAAAAAGTGATATCTTGAAATGTACGAAATGCATAGATGCCCATTGGGTCAAGTACATCTTTGGGCGGTGGTGGGCAAACTGATGTGCATCAGGTCAACACTCACTTTAGTTGTTTTTTGATGAAAAAGGTAGATCAGAAAAAGTCACATATGCGGATGTACAGAATATGCATGGGTTCACCTTGGGTCATGTGCAGGCATTTTTGGGTTTGTTAAAAAGTGACATTGTTACATTTTTCTGACCACTCCATTTAAGCCTAGTGTGCTTGAGGAGCTTGGCCAAGCTGGTTGTGTATCTTTAGAAGTGACAAACTGGCTCCATGATCTTGCAGAGTGCCATGAGCATTGCCTTGTGTTTTTCCAGTGCAGAAAGCACACATGGTTCCAGTCATAGTAAGTGTAAATTGTCCTATCTGTGGAAAAGTTGGCAGGCTATCAGCATCTACCTCCTCCTCTTTGGGAGGGGGTTCTCCTCTGCAGTTTGTGGCATCTGTGTATTGATCATGGTTCTTCTTGTCCACTGGGGGCATGCACCAGAGTTGGCAGTGGACTCAATTAGTTCTTGTAGCATGGTCTCAATGGAAGACCATTCCCCAATATCCCAAGGTATACAATGGGTCATGGTGATGGCTGCAATGGTTGTTGTCACCAAAAAGCAGAACAAGGAGATCAAAGCTCCATTTATGATGGAACAACAGGACTTCAGACTCTACTTTAGAAACTCTTTGTAAAAATCAGTGGGATGGCTCTAATGGTGAGTCAACACCAAATAAAGGTGGAAACTGCACACTTCTTTTGCAGCACAGGCAAAGAGCACCTTGTTACACCTCTACTGCAAAGAGTACATGGTCCGCGCATTCTCTGTGGTGGCTTCGATGACCTCAGCAAGTGAAAGCCCCTTGAGTTCTGCCACCTGGCGTGGTCAATGTGTTGTTAGGTGCGTAATGAAAACGGATAGTTTGCTCCATTGCCGATGGGCGCGACCGGCGCCAGGCGTCAGCAGCAGCGGCGAGCAATGGAGTGATGATCACCTTTTTGGCAACAAGCGGGATCATCGCAGGCTGGGCCACCTTTCCTCGGTGCGGCTCAGGTGCCATACTGCGCGATTGTCCACAAACGTGAGTCTTCCTTACTAATTACAAATAATAAAAAATAAAAATTTAAAAAAAGGGCCGTACAACGGGCAATCGGTCTCAAGGAGCAGTCTGTTGAGGGGCACCATCTTGACGACCTCTGGCGCCCGCCCAGCCTTGGCAAATGTGATCGCACCTAGCACAATCCACGAGTAAGCACACAGGGGTATCGGTACGGCAACGTACTCGTGATGATTTGTCTAATTATCAATAAAAAATAAATAAAAAACGATGTACCAGTAAAGCCAAAGTAGACGTTGGGGTAGATTGCCAGCAGCTGAGCCGCCATCTCTGGGGACTCGCCAAAGCAGTGCATGTGAATCTTCCACTCGGTGGGCACGTGCTCCTTCAGCAGTCGCAAGGTGTCCTGTTGTTCATTGTCAATACGGCCAGAAACGCGCGTGGATGTGGGGGACAGGAGTGAGGTGCACCTCTTCGGCGTCACGAGAGTGAATGACGAGCGGCTTCTTGTGCTCCACGGCCTTTTGAAGTTGCCGAGCGAAAACGGCCTTTTGGACCTCCTGCTCGGACAAGTTCTTGAAGAAATCGAGCCCACACTCTCCCTAAGTACACACGCGTATTCGGTTACCACGGCCCGCTTTCGATAGAAAGAGAGAGCATGAAAGGGAGGGTCAGGCAAGCGGGATCCTACACAGTACCCAGGCCACTGTGCGCGGATGGCTCATGGCCTGCTCGATCTTCTTCTCCAGTGCGTCATCGTATTGGGATGCTGAATGCGGATGCACGCCGTAGGTCATGTACACGCGCGAGGCGAACGAGCCAGCATCGCTGGCTGATATCCCAACACATCACGCACAGCGCATGGTGAGAGGCTCTCCGCAACCAACGCTGACGCGCCACACAGACAACACACACACACAACACACACACACACACACACACACACACACACACACACACACACACACACACACACACAACACACAACACACAACACACACACACACACACACAGTACACATACTAGCGGCCAGATCGGCGAGACGGTGCGTAGGCTGGTAGCCTCCGGGGAAGCAGCAAACGTGCACGCACGCCTTGAGTTGCATTCGCGGGACCTCGGGAGCGGGTATGGCCGGCACGCTCCCAGTGCCTGCTCTCGCTTTCCCGCCCTTTGCTCCTTTGCCACCTCCCTTTCCTGTGGGCATTTTAGTAAAATAAACGAATTATAGAATAAACTAATATATCTCAAATTGATAAAAGTGATCAATGGTGTAAATGCACCTTTTTGTGTGGTGAAGAGGTCGCGCACGACGCTCTCGGTCCAGTTGGCCTCAAAAAAATCAACGAAATCACTCTTTGACTTGTTGGATCGGTTGTCCGTGAGTCGGTCGAGCACCATATCAAGGTGTGCGTGCGAGTCGATAAAGTACAACACCTCGGCCTCCATCTCTTCTCCTTTGTACCGGTTTGCAAGACTTGTTCGCGGGTCCCTGGACGGCGTTCAAATCCCTTCCGCGAACACAATCCAAGAAAGTTTGTTCATTTTTTTATTTATTTATTTATTTGTGGTAAACTGCGTAATTGGGGGGGGGGGTAGCGGAGCGACGGAGGAAAGGCGGTGTTGCGCCTTCTTTGTTTCTTCGCTCAGCCTATCGCTCACTGCCCTTCTCCACTTCCACCGGTTAGCGACCAACTACAGATATGCGCTCGGAGTGAACACTGCACTGGTACGCAGCCTAGTTGTTGTGGTGCCCGTTGGAGCGCTCAGGATTACACTTTACAGCTATTATCCGCCTAACGGCGGTGATGTAGACTTACATTTTGCCGAAATGAAGCAATCAAATTTGGCTACAGGTTGCGCCTTGTGTAGCATTTACTAACATCTCTTTCTGCCGCTTCAGGTGCCGGATGAATGCACCGATTGGCCGAAATTGATTATCTCAACCCCGACACGAGACTCAGTCGATCCTGGTGAATTGAAAGGGTTCGTACACACACTCCGCCGCACTTCATCTGCCTCTTTAGCCACCAACAAGAGCACGCAGCGACTTTTCCTTGGGCTGTGTGTATCCTTGCGTGGCAGAATCGTCCGATCGTTTAAGCTCTAGCCATCAAATTAATTGGCCTTTTGCGCTTTCCCATGGCGCTTAAGGTCCTGGCGAGCTTCATACATCTCTCCAATTTTTGTTCTTTCCCACTCTCCCATCTTTCATCTCTTCTAATTCCCCTCTTTCCCTCAGGCTGCCAGACATTCCTTTGGGTGGAATCTCTCCCTGACCCGAGACCTGTCCTCCCTACGGTACGCATGCCAGCCTCTATGCGCAGTCCGGGGGGGGGCTCAGGATTACACTTTACTGCTATTATCCGCCTTACGGCGGTGATGTAGACCAACATTTTGCCGAAATGAAGCCCCGCTCTCTTCCTCTACTCGCGCCGGTTTTGCAGCGACAGACCGACTCACGCGATATCTCTCCTCTTGCAGGATGTCTTAATGACTTGACACGATCGCTCCCAATGCCCTTCCATTAGGCTTCGGCCAACACCGTGGACCGCGTGGTGCCCCGAAGGTATGTACTCGCTCTCCCTTTCTCCACCTCTACTTGCACAGAGCGGGGGCGCTCAGGATTACACTTTACAGCTATTATCTGCCTTACGGCGGTGATGTAGACTTACATTTTGCCGAAATGAAGTCTCCACCCCTCAACGCCTCTCTGCCACGCCTGCACATCACGCAATCGCTCGTAGCTCACCCTAGCTTCTCTCTCTCTCTCTCTCTCTCTAGCAGTGGCCCTTGCGTGTATCAGGATAGTGTTGGGGGCACCGATTCCCTCTACTCGAGTACGATTTCACCTGCCTCCCCTGCTCTCCCGCTCTCTCTCTCTCTCTCTCTCTTGGGCAAGGCCTGTGGCCGCAGGGGGAGGGGTCGCTTGATGACACCCAAACTTTATTCATGCGCGTAATCTGAGGCGTTGCGCTCCCAGCGAGGGCGGAGTTTTTCCTCCCTTGCACACGGGGCGCTTCGCGCAAGATCACAACTCTTGTCTGATACCCCGTCCTCCTCGGCA
Organism: Acanthamoeba sp. SK_2022b; assembly: GCA_027943245.1. Taxonomy (NCBI): domain Eukaryota; phylum Discosea; order Longamoebia; family Acanthamoebidae; genus Acanthamoeba; species Acanthamoeba sp. SK_2022b. The sequence continues at coordinate 15,317 of JANDJZ010000223.1, forward strand.
CATTACTCTCTCTCTCTCTCCGCTGCGCTCATCGCCGTTGGATCCTGACCTCTCTATGTTCATTCTTGCAGTGGCCGCGATACGACAATTTCGCGAGTGGGGTCAGAACAAAGGCCTGCACCTATCTCTTGTTGAGTACGACTTGCATCCACTTCTTTTCACTTTTCTCTTCAAGCGACCGTGGTGATGATGTTAAAACAATAGTATCACTTCGGACTGATCTTTCTTGATGTTACTTCGTCAACCCTGAACCACCAATCGCCATTTCTCCTTTTATTTCTCTTTCCCTACACTTCATCCTACTAGTTTGCTGATCCCCTCCTTCCTCTATTTGCAGGTAACCTGGCCAGGCGCTTGTTATTTCTTGCAGCGAATAAAATCTCTTCTACATTAATACGCGCAACGGCTTGATTTGGCGTGCTCTTGCATTTTTACCGGCCGAATTCAATCCTTTTTGCCTTGAAACACAGAAATTTAGAGGTTCCTTCCCTGCCATCCTTGGAAACGTTTTCAGAAGATGTATTTTTTTAATATATAGAAATATTTCTGATTCTTATTATTACGAGAGGACTGGTCACCATGCCCCAGAAGTACTTGCAAATTGTCAATTTGTGCTTTTGCCTCCCTCTCCCACTAGTGTGTTCCCACTTGGTCTCTCAATGGTGCTGGCACCTGGTCCTCAATATTTGTGGCCTGTGGGTGATTGTGGCTACAGCATAGTCAATGATGCCAGACACAGAAGCTACACACCAATCTCCTGGCCACCATTTCATGGATTTCACCCAGTTGTCTGATGACAGGGAGGTGCATATGGCCTTGCAGCTCTCAACTTCATCAATAATCTGCTCTCTTCAACCTGTTGTGCTTGAGCTCTCTTGCATGTTCAAATTGCTGGCCAAGATCTTCAAAATACTCCCATTGAGTAACACAAAGAGCACTCCATTGCATCACTAAAATGTCCTCCTAGCACACATGCACATAATGAAATCTGGTCTCTTGTTCATCATGAATTTGGAAGATTTGTTGGCAATCTTGCCAAGATTGTACATTGTGAAGGTGCTGTGGTTTGCCACCTTCCTCCCAGCACATTTTTTTTTTTAAAAATTGAACAGACTGATGTAGAAGACATTGACACTGTTTTTGAGAAGAGGAAATATTGCACAGCTGGAGCAGATAGAGGATTGCCTAGGAGGCCTCTGGGTGCAGAGCTAGCCTCTTGATATCTTTTTTCACTTTGAAGATGTTGAATGTTGTTGGGGAGGTTGGGGGTGAGTGTATCCCTTTCTTGGTGTGCTGCTTCCATTCTTGTTGATATTGTAGAATGGTATAAAACTGATGGAGGAGAGTTAAGGTCTGCTCATCTCTTCACATCCCTATGTCACTTCAATGTCTTGCATCAATTCAAGTCAAATCTCTGTCATTGACTGCGCTTCCCATATCAGTTGGTGGTTTCATTCTTGCCAAGCAGATTGGTACCAGGGCGCACAAGTTCCTTTCATTCAAGATTTAATAATTTATTCTCTTGTTTGATCAAGGGCTCAGAAGCCACCTGCTAGCTCAATGATCTGGCCCGTGACCCAGGTGGCCTGCTTGCTGGCCAGATAGACTGCTACGTCGGCCACCTCCTCCGGGGTGCCCAGGCGACGCTCGAGCGGCGTCTGCTGTTCGAACTGCTTCCGCGCCTCAGGCGTGAGGGAACCGTTGCTCATGTCCGTCGCTGCTCCAAGCAATCAACGCGCAAGTCAGACGACCCTGCTCATGCCTAGAGACCCTTCGACTAGCCCATGGTGGCGTACGGATAACACCGGGGGAGATCACATTGACGCGAATGCCCCTCGGTCCGAGCTCTCGAGCTGCCGTCTTGGACAGCAAGTCCACCGCAGCCTTGGTCGCAGCATAGGCTCCAAAGGCCTAGCGAGCCAACATTCTCGTTATTATCAGTTCAGGCTAACATGGAAGGACACGTACGGGAAGAGCAGCTCTAGCGGCGACGCTGGAGATGTTGATGATGGACCCGCCGGAAGGAAGTACCTTGGCCGCCGCTTGAATGCCCCACAGCGTGCCCTTGTAGTTCACCGCCAACAGCTCGTCCACTTGCTCCTCGGTTTCATCTTCGAGCAGAGTAAGCTTGCCAGAGATGGCCGAGTTGTTGACAAGCACATCGAGGCGGCCCCACTTCTTGACAACAGCGTCGACGAGGCCCAGCACTTGGCTCCTCTCAGCAACGTTTGCCTGGAAGGCGTGAGCCTCACCACCAGCACTCACGATCTCTTCGACCACGCCTCGCGCCGCATCGGCTCCCTGATGGTGGTAGCTTAATGAGCACTGTGAAGAGATAGATGCAGCTGTTAGGGGGTGCACCTTGGTGTAGTTAACGGCAACCTTGGAGCCTTGGGCGGCGAATTTCTTGGCGATGGCGGCGCCGATGCCACGAGAGCTGCCCGTCACGATGACCACCTTGCCGCGGAGCCCGCGGGCTTCGCTGGCGGAAGCGTTGATGTGTTGGCTGGTGCTAGTGGACATAGGGTTTTTTGCTTTAGTGGGGTTGTAGTTGATTTGCTTTGGTGAGTGGGCCCTTATAAGCAAGGCCGTGGGCTGGTCCCGCCGATTGCCTGACCACCAATTCTTCCATTGGCTGGCGCGAATAATAACAAAAGGCGATAGCGCCGAACCAATTTTTAAATTGAAGAAACATTTCCGAGCGACCTCACGTAGCGGAACGGCAGTGCCACGGGAGACGATGGGCACCACCACCGGACGCCGCAGGGCGAGCTCTCCGTTACGCCGTCTCACTTCCCACCCGAACAACGGCGTGGCGTTGGCTCCCGCTGGCCGCCGCCGCACCGCCGCAGCCGCCGGCAAGATCAGCCAGTCCGGCCATGAGGAAAAAGAGCGCCAGCGCGGGGCCCAGGCGATGGTGGCGACGATGGCGCTGGAAAGCGGCGAGGATGGTGAGGAGCCGGTGTCGAGGGAGAGGCGGGTCACCACACAGAGGAAGAAGAGCGCCCTGAAGAGGAACAAGGAGAAAGAAGAAGAGGGACGTCGATGAACGTGATGAAATAGAAGATGCCCACCTCATCCAACATGATTCCCGGCAGTTGGTGGCGACAATCACAAATCGCCGCCGTCAACGTCTACTTCCATGACTCACCCAAGCCCTGCGTCGCTTACCTCGTCGACATCGCTGCCTTGAGCCCCTGTCAGCCGCAAACAGGCCCCCATACGCCCGGTCACGGCTGCGCCGACAGAGTCGACGCGTGGAACACGGTCCGTCGACCGACGACCAGAGTGGGTCACCTCGACTGTGCGTCGTCGAGCAGGAGGCAGCGAAAAGAAGCGCGAGCGTGAGGGAGTCCAGGAGCAACGCAAAGACGCTACACTCGGCCGCCTGAGCGCAGATGTTTTCTTGGAGAAGAATCGAGAATAGAGGTATCGCTTTAATTCTTCCTACAAGAGATGTATGTACAGAGACCGGGCTCCGCCCAGGACGGGGATGCGGCGGTTCAACCTTCGGTTGGCTTCTTCCGTATCGTTGATGCGCCGCACGAGGGCTTGCCTGTCGTTGGGCCTTCGCCCTGACCTCGGCCAGTTGTTGGGCGTGCTCTTTCTTGAGCTTACGGAGATCGCTCAGGAGCTCGCGGACGCGCTTCTCGTTACGTGACAGGTCGTTGGACACCGACTTGTCTCAAAAAGACGGCTGGTTGTCTGCTTCGATCGCCTCGAGATCGTTGTAGGCGAGGAGGGTGGCAAAGGCATCGGTGGCTGCGTAGGAGAGCTGCTCGTAAGTTAGCTGAGGGCTGTCCCACGCGCTGCGCGCCTGGTGCTTGACCAGGTTCTGTTGGAGAAGATCCCCCACGAGAGATCGGAGGCCCAGACGGTGGAAGCCCAAGCGGCGCGCCTTCTCGGCCACGTCCACCAACCCTTGCGGTGCGAGATTGTAAAAGATGTCGAGTTTTCTCTTGTCGTTGTGGACGCTGATGCCCAAAGATCGCGCCGAGTCAAAGATGAGTGGTTGCTACTCACCTTCAAGAAGTCTGGATCAAGAAGGATATCTTTCAGATCTTGCGGCATGGTTCCCAGCTTCAGCATGTGGAAGATGAGACAAACGTTGGGACTGGCCAGCTGGATGAGCGCCACGGGATTGAACTGACCGCGGTTATCCGGAGCCCACTCCATATCGAAGCCCACAGAGGCATAGGGATACGAGAATGGATTATCTTCCCATGGTTCGGCATCTTCACGCAGCAGCTCGATCGCATCCTCTACTTGCGAGTGCTCCGTAATCAGAATGATGTTTCCTTGGAATCGTAGCGGCATGCTTTGTTGGCGTGGGTTGCAACAAAGGAGAAGACTGGCTCTCGAAGCTGTCTAGACGTGGCTTGCAGCAAAGGTGAGGAAGAGAAGGACAACAGAAGTCCTTGAGAAAGTTGTAAAGGAAGAAGCTGTGCTACTCACCGTCGACGGTTTTACGTTTCTTCGGCAGAATACAGAGAGACTCGCGAGTGGGTAGCGTTGCACGGCAGCGGCTCGTTGCTCGGCAGGTCTGTCCGTCACTCCGCTTTTAATGTGACTTTACCGGGGGTGAAGTCGCTTATTTAGATCTGCAGAGAAGCAGTGTTTCTCTGCAGATTTCTTTACTAGTACAGGCGTCGTGGTGGTCGTCTCTCAGTTCCACAGATTGATGGTCTTGTCCCAGCCGCCGCTCGCTGCATCTTTTTCTGCCCTTGTACACGGTCGCGCAGCCGCTTCGCCGATGGGCCGCTCATGCTTGTGGAGCTCCCCAAAGGCGATCTTGTGGTCGTCGAGGTGGGCCATGGCCCACGCCGAGACGCACGCTGCCAAGCCACAGGCGTATGACCATACGGCCCATGGCAGGAGAGAGGGGACCAGCGATGACTGATGATCGGCCACCGCACGGTGTCGGCGTAGTGTTGGTCATTATTCGCAATAATGAAAGCGGCTTTACTTCGCAATTCTGGCGGCGGCGGCCCTACCATAACTGTGCCCCAGTCTTGCTTTTCCCGAGCCCCGGTTGTTGTCACGGCTGCCAGGTGCTTTCCTCCTCGTCGGCCAGCTCGCGCTGCAGCTCGCCGCGGTCCTCGTTGTCCGGGGCGGTATTCGCGTCGTTGGGGGCCGTGGCGCCCGTCACGGGAATCGCGCTGGGCGTCGTGTCCACGATCGCCCGCCACCGAGGCAGGAGCTGCTCCAGCTTCTTGTCCGGCATGCCGCCAAAGTAGACCCTGCACACTCGCGTGAGCAACGCGATCTCGTAGTGGCCCCAACCGTCGTCAATGTTGTCGTGGACTTACCTGGCGCTGCGTGTTCGCTCCTTCCGCCTCGCGAAGAGATAGTCGGCCACGTTCCTGCGGCGGCGGCGGCGGAATTTGAGACAAAGACGCTATTCAGAGCAAAAGGCCACAAGGCGGAGGCGAAGTAGAAGGAGCCATTGGAAGTACTTGGTGCGGTGGCAGGCGTGGGCAAAGTCTCGCTCGTTGGTGATCTCCTTCACCTCCTCCCACGCGTCCTCGGCCTGGTTGCATAGCTCATCGAACCTGCACTCGCACGCACGGGCCCGCGTTGGCGCTACTCATCCACTCCCGATCTCTCGCCTCTGTGAGGTGTGTGAATTAGCGTGCCTTTCCTTGACCTGGTTGTAGAGGGCCGTCCACTGGGGGAAGTAGGCAAGGAACTCGCCGCCCTCGTTGTGTCGCACGATGTCCAGCATCCTCCGTTTGTTTAGTGCGCTCTGCACGGCAAATAATAAGTTGTTTGTGATGAGGAATTCTATTTCTATTTCAAAAAAGCTGGACACGTTGGCGGGAGGGCGCACCTTGTCTTTGCGCGTCAGGTGCGCAACGGCGACGTACATCGGGCTCTTGACCTTTTGATTAATTATTTATATATATTGTTTAGAAAACAGGAACAAAACAGGAAAAAGGGTGCAATAGGGTTGTAATTTACGTCGGACTGTACCTTAAGGCGATTGTATCGATGGTCACACACCACGAATCCCTCGCGAAAGTGTGGGTTGAGAAGCTTGGCTGCTTCGTGCACCTCTTCCAAGCTCTGGAACTCGAACCTGCGAGCACCCGGACCCACCCAGACGGGTCAACAGTGGCATGGATAGACCCAAAGGCCTGGAGGAGGCGCGAGGCCGACGTACACTTGGGGCATGCGCCAGCCATATCGCTCCGCAAAGACGACCGGGTCCTCTTCCTGTAGCGACCTCATGTTCCTGGTGGAGAGATCTCGATTAGGGTGCAAGTGATGTGGCTTTGGCTGGAGACAATAAACAATAAACAAATAAACATCACACTAATATAAACAAAGGAATACAGGAACACGTGCCTCACGCCTGTCAAGAGAAGGAGCTCTTCTTGTGGCGAGACGATGATCCTGTTCTCGGCCGAGAAGAGCTCGAACATGAAGCAGTAGTGCTGGTGCTCTTCCTTTTCAGAAGAGAGAGTGAGATGGAAAGCGACAGGCGAGGGAGATCCACGAGTCCACACACAACACATACACACCTACGGGTGAGGTGGGGTGATAAAGGGAGCAGGTCGCACCTGGGGCAGAGCGTAGTTCATGGCTTTCCACGTCTGCCAGAACAAATCGCGGAAGCGCTTCCTGTCGGGATCTGACCTATCGGTTCGATAGACTACCCTGCACGGTATTAAATAATATAAAAATTAAAATCAGATTACACTAAAGCACACGGTCTGATTTGTGGCGCTGGCGGTCCATACCCTCCGCCGTCTGGTCGGCCGGAGGAAGAGACCTGCCACTCGCCCTTGTAGTGGTACAGGGTCGACAAGCTGCCGTCGACTGCACATCGACAATTGAGAAAGGATGAGCGGTGTACGAGGCAATGGACCTGTGGAAAAGAGAGAGAGAGAGAGATTGCTGACCTTTGTCCATCACTCGCACAGGCTTGGTCCAATCGAGATCGGCTCCATTTGACTCACCAGCGTTGAAGAACTTGAGGAAGGGCATAGCCACTGGTCGCTGTGTTCGACATGCAAAAAGTGTCCAGGTCTGATTAGACGGCCTGAACACCGGTGCGGCGCAGTCGTACCCACTCGCCATCTCGATCGACGATAAGACCACGACACTCTTGCACTTCCGGCGCGTCGAACGGAGAGTCCACCTAATTTTAATTTTAAATAGAAAAAAAAATAGGGATTAATGGGTTTTGAAATAGAACAAAATACATAAATCAAAATGCAATGGAGGTCAGCTGACCTGGTCGTATTTGAGGAGGACGAGGTTGGGGTGGGCAGCATGCACGCTGCTCTGAAGGCCAAATTTCTTGGTGAGGGCCTCCAGTCCTTCTCTCCGCAGAAAGCGGACCGTGTGCAGCTCCGTAGTCGGCGGCACGACACTCGTCTCCATTACCGTTCGTTTGGCAGCTGGCAAGCGAGTACGCTAGCGTGTCGTCAGTGGTCCGGTTTTATTCTCAGAATTCTTTCAGTTTTGTTGCCTTTATTACATTAAAATTAAGGTGATCGGTTTCGACCTCAGGGCCGAGCTTGGCGGACGTGCTCCAGGGCTTGATTGTAGAAGGCGAGCCAGTCATTGGGTGGCACGTCCACGTGGCGCACCTGCACGTCGTACGATCGGAGCAGAGCGCATTTCCGCCGCTCTTGCTCTGTGGCCGCGAGAAACGACGGCGTCAGGTAGGTGATCGCGTTCTCTATCCGCAGCCTTGTTGCCACACGATGATGCCCCACCACAATCGCGAGGGTCGTGAGCAAATCCATCTGAACAAGTGGCATGGCTGTTGTGTGTGACGCCATACTTGTTGCCATTGATAATGTTGCGAGCCCTGAACACGAACAGCCACCAGAGGTGCAGCTCCACCAAGTCCATGCCGTGGCCCACAATGTACAAATCTAGAGAGAGCCGGCGAACACGAGAGAGAGAGAGAGAATATTATGCCAAACGTGGTGCCCGTACGCAAGAGACAATCATCAATGACAGCCAGCGTAGTGGTGAGGTACCTGTAGAAAAGAAGAGATCCACCCAGGAGATCACGTCCAGCGGCTCCTGGTCTGCGCGAGAGGCGTCGGCCGCAGTTAAACAATCAATCAAAAATAAATAAAATTTACAATATCTGAAAATAAATAGTGTATGTGAACTCGAACCTGAATGCTTGGCTTGTTTGGACACGCGATGGACAAGAGGCCGGAGCGTGCCATTGTACTCGGGCGGCAGAGATTTGTAGGCCAGACCGTCGACCACGTAACCGCGCACCTTCTGCTTGCACGTCAACACGGGGCCGTGAGATCTCAAGGCCATGCTGCCAATCGGCCATGTCCATGTCCAACGCACGTTCAGGTACGAGGCGTAGTGTTCGTAGCCGAGGAGGATCGTGCTGGGCTTCATGGCCTCGCCGTGCAGGTGCCACACGCTGACCTTGTCATCGTCGCTCCCTGGCTCCCGCCACGATTCTCCGTGTGAGAATCTCGTCATTGCTCCCCGATCGGATCAGAATCATCACCATCGTCATCGTGCCACACACGACACTACCTTCCTTCTTGAGCGGCACATCGTGCCTTCGAAACAAAGAGTGGGTCGTTTCATTGACAAACGGCGCGCACACGGTTGGATCCAGTCTCCCTGTGCACGCCTCTTCCAGGTTGTAGTCGTAGTTGGTGGTGAGGATGTGGCGACAGCCGCTGGTGGTCATCAGCCTGTGGTGGAAGTCGTTGGGCCGCAGCTGACGTCGCACGATGTCCGCGATGACGCCCTTGACCTGCGTTTCCTTCATGCCCTTCAGCCGGTTGCGTCGCATGGCGGCGAGGTAAAGCTCTTCGTAGACCATCGAAAACGGCTTGCTGGTGTCCAACAACAAGGCTTCGTCGATCGTGGCAGCCACCTCACCAACCTTCTCTCCATCTCGCGAGATCTCAGCCTCATAGATTTTCGTAGAATTTACTCTTGTACGAATCGTTCGAGTCGAAGATGAGGAAGAAGAAATGGACGAGGAGGTCGGCAGGGGATAGGAGATCAGAGCGGACGACAGGTCATGCAGCAAACACGCCCAGGACAGACGTCCGGAAAGAAGGTTGATGCCATTGCCGACCAACAGCGCCTTGCCTCGCCCATCACCATCTAGCTCCTTCCACACCTTCCGGCCACCAGCGCCCCTCATGGCTGTTCAACTACTCACCAGCCACACTTGATTCTTTTCCGCAGCCTCTGTTGGCCACAGCAAACTCCAGAATAAAAAAATAAATAAAAAGTTTTTAAAAGTTAATAATTGAAACTAAAATAAAAAAGATGGAGAAGAAGTGGCCTCATCTGGTCTTGCATTTCGATGTGAACAAGACGTTGGTGATGCTGGACCCTGCCGGAGGCAAAGGGAGCGTGGAGGAAATGATTAACGACCTCCTCACCGAGATCGCCTACGGCACGGTCACTCAAGGTAGGGCTTTGCCCCCCTCTTTGCTCTCCCTTGGCCTTGGCGCAGCAGCCCTGACCCTCCCGAGACTCTGCGGGGGTGGGCGAGCGCAGACGGGGAGTGGCTGGCCTGTGACCAACTGGGCACCACGTGTACTCCGCCACAGGGCCACCCCCAGCCCGACTCCCTCATCAACTACTACGATTTCCTTATGGTACAGTCTCGCACACGCACACGCGCGCGACCTCACGTTGGCGCGCGTTCAGGGCAAGTTTGCGACGGACAAGCCGCACAGAGACCGGTTGCGTGCCCGATTCACGGCAGCAGGAGAGCCGGGCGCGCTGCTCCGGACTCACTACGACGCCTTCCTGCGGGCCATGCGCGCCGCTGAGTGGAGCGCCGATGACGGCGACGGCGACGGCGACGGCGAGTCGAGCGCGCGCGCGAGCGATGGGCCTGCGCCGTATCACTACATTCTCCCCTCGTTCTTCCATCTGCTCAAGCACCTGAAGGAGGGCGGCCACTCCTTCACTCTCGTATTCCGCACGTTCGGGCAGGATCTGCCAGAGGCACGACGGCTCCCTACCCGCTCGCGACAGCGTTTCGATGGAAACAGCCCCCTCTCGAACTCTTGCTGACGTAATCATCGCTACCACCGCTCACGCTCGGCTGCGCACAGCTCGCGCGGCATTTTGATGAGTTCTGTGAGGGCAAGCACCCGCTGTACCGAGGCTTTGTCATGGATGGCAGCGACGGCCAGCCCGACTACCGCGTGCGTCCATGCTTCCAGCTGCGCGTGCGACTCGCTCGCCTCCACTCATCGCCTGTCCCGTGTGTGTGTGTGTGTGTGTGTGTGTGTGTGTGTGTGTGTGTGTGTGTGTGTGTGTGTGTGTGTGGTGTGTGTGTGTGTGTGTGTGTGTGCAGATTGGGGACAGGCCAGACCAACACGGGACCTTCTTTCGTAAGGGAAGGGAGAAGCACGAGACTCACCTGGTGCTGGGCCTCTGGGATCAGGTGCACAGTCCCCCCCCCAAACCACCTGGATCGGGTGGTCCATTAACACGACACGACGGCAGGTGCCTAACTCGACCAAGCTCGAGGAGTGGGAGAAGGGGAACGTGAACGCGCTCGACTTCTACACGGGTGAGATACCTGCAGCACCGCTCTCGTGAGAGGACACTGTCGCAGTCTCGACTGACTGGTGCTCGCTGCGCGCGTGTAGGAAACGAGCGCGTGAAGAAGGTGCTCACGGGATTCGATGCCATCCACGACCACATCCACAGCGCGGGCCAGTGCACGCTGGCCCTACGCGACTACTTCCCGTGGTGCGCCTTGCCGTCTCTCTCTCTCTCTCTCTCTCACACACACACACACAAACCTACCAGGACGAGTTGTTCATATGTATGTGCGTGTGTGTGTAATTAGGTGGCGTGCCAACCGCGATGCTTCGTTCGCGGGGAAGCTGTTCACGGTCGACCAGAACGAGGCCGGCGTGCATGCCATCTTCTGCGACGACAACATCCACTTCAACGGCAGTACGCAGCAACCGCAGCCCTCTCTCCCCCTCCCCCCTCCTTGCAACATGCGTGCTCACGGCCCACCCACACGGTCCGAATGATGTGCCGCACAGGCCAGCCAGAGTGGATGAACATCGTGGACCTGCGCGACAAGAGTACGTGCGGTGGGCGGCAGTGTGCCGTGTGTATGTGTGTTGTAGTGGTTCACACACCAGAGCGCTCTCCGTTTTGCGCGCGCACAGGATCGGGCGCGCCTCTGGCGCACAGGGATCACCTGGGGCGGCACCTGGTGAAAGTGGAGCCGGCAGAGGCCATCCGCGACGTGGGCTACTACCGACGGGCCATCACGGCGTGCCTGGTGGCCAATCAATGAGCCACGGGCCCACGTCGTGCGCCACCGCCACGCAGCGACGCCTTGATGATTGTAAACAAGAAGGAGTTTGGTAACATGCAACGCTCACGTAGGGCCCAAAAGGAACATAACCCAAACAAGCTGTTGATTATATAGAAATGATAATAGAAAATTAAAATGGAGGCTCTTATGGCTGGTCCGCTTGGGGGCCGAGCTCGCGGTGGATCTCCGCGACGGCCGCGTCCACGATCTCCTGCAGGGGCTCGTAGGGCTGCACGAACGCGTTCACCGCCTCGTTGTTGGCCTTGGCCGCCTGCCAGTCGAGTGATGGGTCGCTGGCTGGTTAGTTGGTTTTGTTTGTTCGAGCGGCTCAGGCCACGCGCGGGGTAGGTACCGTGATCCACTCTTCAAGGGACACCTTGCCGGCGCTGCCCACTGCGAAGGTCTTGTTGAGCATCTCCTCTCGGATCTCCTTCTTCATCTTCTTGAAGCGCATCCTCTGCGTCAAGTCGCGTCGCGCACGGGTCAGTGCTGGTTGCAACTACGAGCGATGGACAGCAGCGCATACGTATTCTTGTGCGGCACCGAGACGGACAGGCGCCAGAGGCAGGACCTTCTGGTTGAACAGCTTCTCGCCCACGTTGAGCATGTAGTCGATGTAGCTGGACAGGTCGTCCTGAAGCACACGGCGTTAGACGATCCTACATGTACGCACGAGGAGGTGTGCAAAGGAGGTGCTTGTGAGCTTACCCTCGTAATGTAGCCTCGCTCCTGCCGGTCGATGGACTTAAACACCACTGCACGATGTACATCGCCATGCCCCCCCCCTCTCAATGCTTAGGGAGGCACAACGACAACAGTTTTGCTTTGAAGGAAGAGCAGCTGTGCTGTGGTGAAGCATACGTTCGGCCTTCTGCTCAGGGCTGCCAGAAGCGACGATGGAGCAGCCCACCACGAATTCGTACGGATCGACTGCAGACCCATCACAGATGAGATAAAAAACTTATTGAAGTGGAGGGGGATGGCACGTACTGAGGCCATCGTGGGTGGTGTCAAAGATTTGGAAGTAGAGATCAGCAGCTGCGGGAGAGAAGGCCGCGGAGTCATAGAGATGCTGGGTATCTTGTAGCACCTGCTTGAATGCATCGAGGCCGATGTAGGAACCACCATGCTTCGTGAAGGCAGCAAGCAGCTCCTCCGCCTCCTCGATCGATACTTGCGTACGCTGGGCCACCTCACTCGCGCTAACCGACTGCGTCAGACCCATCTCCTCTTGATTCTTAATTCTTTTTCTTTTACTTATTATTTTTCCAATGTATTTTCGAGAATGTGATATCAGGTTACGGCAGCCGCCCTGCCTGGTGTGGCGTGTGCTGTTACCAACAGAGCAAGCTGATGTAGTTTCTGAAACGTGATGCCTTGTGTGCAACATGACAGGGTCGACCAAGGCTCCGTGTGCTGACGGTCGACGAAATTCTGCCCGGCTGCTGCCCGCTCGCCATCGGCCTCTCTGTAAAAGGACAAGAACGAGTGGCGTGTGGCAGTAGTTGGCAAACACGCGCCGCTCGAACCTTCTTCACCGCGAAACGACATGTGGAGCAGGAGAGCGCAGTACGACGATGACTCAACCGACGAGGGTGTGAGCACGTGGCGTGGCGGCAAGGCCAGCAGAGCCGACGCCGAGCATCGCACGCTGGAGAGCTTCAACGAGCGCAAGGAGTGGGATCCAACCAGCGCGCCCAAAGCGGCGTCGGGAGACAATGTGGACTATGACTGGGACAGGCGGACTCGGGGCAGGAACGACAGAGTCATGTACGACAGCTGGGCCCAGAAGAACGAGAACCTTGACGAGTTCTACGGGGATGATGAACTTGTGGACGAAGATGAGTATGAAGAAGAGGATGAGTTTGAAGACTACATCGACGAAGCAGAAGGGGTAGATAACAGGGGCAACTGGAGAGAAGACATCGAGGTGAACAAGGCGAGGAGGTTCGACGAGAACGCTGAAGGAATCTTCACCACGATGAGGTGGCGAGACGAGGAACGCGCCATTGGCCCCAGACAGGACAAGGACTGGCGCAACTACGTGCGCAACAACCGCACAGGTGAGCTGTATGAAAGAGGCAAGGAGAGGTTGCCTCAGGACGACAATGAGGTGCAGAAGCGGATGGCCCAGCGCGAGTGGGAGGGCAGGTGCAGACCCGACAGCGTCCACGTACTGTGCGTCGACGATACGGGGGACTCGGAGCGCGCGTTCAAGTTCGCCATCGACAACCTGCCTCGCAGCCATCGGCTCGTGCTCGCCCATGGCCTCTACGAGGGCCTCCTGGGCCACGACCGCGCCGACGAGGCTCGCATGCGCCGTGTGCGCAACAAGTACCTTCAGGCCTGCTCAGACCTGGGCGTACGTGCCATCTCCTTCTTAGCCTTAGCCTGGCTTGTTGTCAAGGAACCTGGTTGACTCGTAGTGTTTTCGAATGAGCACAGTGGGACTGCACGTTCCGGCACTTTCACTTCACCTCGTCGGGCAACTTTGGCGAGGAGGTCTGCGACCTGGCCGACAGGGCGCACGCCCAGGTATTGCCCGACCAGCCGGCCCAGCGGGCTAGCTAGTCGCTCACACAAGTGGTGGGGTGGCAGAGCGTGCTAGTGGGCAAGAGGGCCAACGTGTCGGACGTGAGAAGGACCCTGGGCGGGTCGTCCTCGAGAAGCGTGCTGAACTCGTGCCGCGTACCCGTGAGCGTGGTCACCAAGGGCGGGAGAGACCTCGCCAGCACTGGCAACTGGTGAGTGCCAAAACTAACGGCTGGCCACTGTAAGGCTGCGGTTACGCACGATAAACACATCTACCATCAACAAGGAACACATCAAAAGACACTGCGTGAACCTAAAGTTGCTACACTCGGCGGCAGGGGTAACGTGGTCCAGATTGTGGTCACTGGCCTTGGTGAGAAGAGGCACTGCGATCGGTGAGCAATTACACACCAGGGAAGTGGCCAAGTTGGCCAGAAGGGCCTGACAGATTCTGCGTGCTCGCAGCCCACGGGCGCGATTGGTGTCTCCACATCGTTCAGTTCGTTAAACTTTAGTGTGGCCAGGTCACCGCCAACCAAAAGCAAGCTCTTAAGTAGATAGGCCAACTATAAAAGCCTCCTTGTACCCTTCTGGACAATTGCAAACCACCAACACAATCAATAGACATGAACATTAAGATCGTTTTCCTCGCCGCGATCGCACTTGCCCTGCTGGCTCCCACTGCTCTCGACGCAGCATCAGCCCACGAAAGGCGTGACGGGTGCTCATCGCATGATGGGGACGACGATGATTGGGTTCTCCACCGGTACTCTGTTCTCGAGAAATCGACTACCGACATCGTGACTCCGAGTGCGCTCTTCTTCGGCACGGCGCCCCTCCAGAACGGCACGTCCTTGCCTCCTCCTCCTCCTCCTGTTGGTGTTCCTTTCCAGAGATTAATCTTGTTGATTCCTCAACACAAACAGATGTGTGGAGCAACCTGTTGTACGATCTGAGCGGCACCAAGCTGGTGGGCTTCGACACCGGTCTCTGCACCTTGACACCCGCCGTCAACAACACTGGCTCGCTCTACGAGCTGTGCAACATCGTGCACTACTTCAACAACGGAACCGACCAGGTGATGCTCAACGGCGCCACCAACTTCAACAACCAGCAGAACCCGCAGCCGTTTGCCATTGTGGGCGGCGTGGGTGAGTTCCTCGGCGCGTCGGGCAGTTGCATGGTGTCAGTCTCCAATCTCAATGCCGTCTACGTGTGCAAGTTCTGGACTCCCAACTTCAAGTCGTAGGTAGAGCCTACGACACCAGCAGCGCGAGTGGGGATGACCAAGCATGTCCTCAGCCCTCTCTCTCTCTCTCTCTCTTTACCTCTCCACCCAGCTCCTCCGAGAGAGAACAATACACACTCACATGTGGCCACATGGTTCAACCGCCCCACTTGCGCACGAGCAATGGCCGGTCGCGACGGAAGCGCGGGAGTGGTGGCGTGCGCTGCCGATTGCGATGCGGTGTGCACAATGACCAGAGAGAGAGAGAGAGAGAGGAAAGCTTATGACGGAGGGCAACCGCGGGCATGGTTATGCCCGCGCGATACTTTGTTCAATTGTAGGCGCTCACTTGATTTGGACGATGAGGAGAGCCTGAGTGCCCAGTTTGGCCTCTTCGATGGTGACGTCGTTCTCGGGACAGACCTGGCGCGGGTAGTTCACCTTCAAGAGCGACAAGAAAGAGAGAGAGAGAGAGAGAGCGGGCGTGAGCCTATCTCGCTAACTCTTCCGTGGCAAATGGCGACGGGGAGAGGCAGGGGCAGGGGCAGGGGCAGCAACGTACGAGATCGTACGAGCCGATCTCCAGGCCAGCCGGCTCGTTGACGTCCACAAAGTCGTAGATACTCTGGTTGTCGTGTCGTGTCGTGTCGTGTCGTGTCGTGTCGTGTCGTGTCGTGTCGTGAGTGGTGGAGAGTTGTAGGGCGGAGGGGCGGGTACCCTGATCGGGTCGGACAAGCGGAAGCGGCGGGTGAGGCGGGAGCTATCGGGAAGACGGACCGCAACGCTGCACGCGCGCTCTCCTGCGTGGCCGTAGACAAGTCGTGCACGGTTGATGAGCCAGCTGGGATTGGGGGGGGAGCACACGCACGTACGCACGCACGTGGGGGGGGCGGTACCTTCGCGGGGCTCCGAGGGTAGGCGGCTGCGCTTCCTGTCGAGCTCCTTCTTGCGTTGGATGGCCTTCCGTTCGGCCTCCTCCCGAGCACGCCTCTCCTCCTCCATGAGCCTTCGCTCCTCTTCGAGCCTCTGCCGCTCCTCCTCTCGCGCCCTCTCCTCCTACACAACAGCAAATCAGCCTCAAAATTCTACCATAAAAGAAAATATAACATAAAATAATAATTTATTTAATTATTTAGTATATTTTAAATATTGGCACCTTTTCTTGGTCCGCGCGTAGTGACTCCTCGTAGGCCAAGTCTTGCTCTTGCCTGATCAGGCGGTCCATTTCCCTCTCCTCGCTGTGTCGCCACGCGAGCCAAGCCACAACGGGGTAAGCGGCCAAGCGTAGGCGAGCGAATCAGGATTGAGAGATTGGGGGGGGGAGAGGAGAGAGATACTGGGCAGTGCGGGCGGCGACGAGGGCGGGTCCCTGGTTCTCCAGCACATTCGTGAGGCGGCCCATCAATTCGTCGGGACCGATGGGCCCTGCGTTCAGACAGTTAGAAGGCCAGCCCCCGTGTTGTGTGCTCGTGTGCGTGTGACATGCTTGCGGGAAGCAATGCAAGCAGGGGAAGCGGGGTTACCTTCGATTCGCTCCACCAGCTCAACGTTTCCGTCGATGCTGGACAGCACGCAGAGGAAGGGGAACGTGGTGGCGCCCACCATGTAGCTCACCCGGAACGGCTCCGAGTAGGTCAGGTCGCCGCCCCAGATGAGGAAGTTATCGTTGACGTACTCCACCAGCGCCTCAGACGTTAACGTGGTCCTGAATTTATTAATTTAATTTTAAATTCAGAAAACTGAATAACAAAGTAATAAACAAAATAAAAGACATTATTATTATTATTATTATTATTAAAATTATTGTTATTAATAAGGCATACCGGCAGAAGGCAGGTGTGCTGGCGTGGAGGCTCGAGTGGAGGTAGACGATCAGGAACCTGAACTCGGTTCTCGCCCTGCGCACGGCCTGGCGTGCGGTATGTCAGGCGCAACAGGCGAGACGACGCATCGGCGGCGCATGTGCCACGAACCTCATTGTAGGAGCCCTCGATGAAGGCCGGGTGACTGGGCCCGTACTGCGCTTCGAAGTTGCGGACGAAGGCGCCCGCCGCGAGGGCAGGGTTGCGCTCCTCCGCGGTCGGGGCTCCGCCCAGGTTCACAACGAAGTCGCCTGTCGCGGGGAGGCGGGTGCTGACGTAAGCACACACACACACACACACACAGCGCACGAGCGAGGCTTTTGGGGGAGGGCGCACTCAGTGCATTGATGACTCCCCACAGCAAACCCGATTGGCTGCACGACATCATGTGCGATGATGTGAGTAAGCGTAGATTGGGGAGAAAGGAGGGAGAGGCGCGAGGAGTACGGGGGAGGGGCTGGGAGGGAGGGCGTGGGGGCTTCCATGGCGAGGCCAAGCCGTCTTCTCTGTTTTCCGCGCTTGTAGAGGGCAACGAGGGTCAACACACCAACGAACGAAGCGGCTGCTACGGGCCACCACTTGCTGACAATGCCGCTACTGTTGCTTCCGTTTACGGCCCACAAGTTCTGTTGACGCACAAACCGGATTAAAGATTGCATTTATTTTTATAAAATAGAACAAAAGAAGTTCATTCGGAACTTTACGAAAAAGAGAACACAATTTGGTGCAAGTTGATGGTGATGATTTGATGAACAAAGCAAGACTGCTGCTACGTTACCTTCCACCAAGATTTCTGCCCAGTACGCGCAGACGAGCGTGAGGAAGCAGGAGAGAAGAATTGATCGAGTGATCGCTCCACCGTGAGTTCAGTTGGAAATCAACTTGTGTGTGGCTCTTGTTGTCGCGTTTTGTATCGTGCTGACGTCATCATACATCTGAAATTCATACAAACAAAAAATCCTCCAAATTCCAGGAACGCTGAGCGGGCGTGTCATCCTGCGCGGCCGTAGAACTTGAGGCGCGTGTACTCGTTGAGCTCGACGCCGGGCCTGGTCTCGAAGGAGAGGATGGCCATCACCCTCGGCGTGGTTCCGGTTACCTCAGTCACGCGATGCAGCGAATGCCTGGGAGACAAAGCATCCAGCATCAGCAACGCGCACGCCAGTTACGGCCCACAGTCAAGACCAGGGGCTACCTGCCGCAGAAGAAGACGAGCGCTCCCGGCGGGATGTCCAAGCGACGAATGCGCTTCGTGCTGTCGCTGTTCTCGTCCTGGCCTTCCGCAAGCACCTCCAGCACGTCGCCGTATCGTTCCTCGTCTGTGGGCGCAGCGTGAGGACTAGTTGCCCGGTTGCGAATGTGACGAGCAATGCCACACTCGGGAGGGAGGGCCACCAGCAGATCGCAGGTGTGGGGCGTATTCGAAGTGGCCGCCATCGGCCGACTGCAGCAACAGAGAGACCGCAAACTCACCCCTGTAGCCACCAGTTGCCAAACCCAACTTGATAAGATTAAGGTGGCAGATGTGGTAAGAGCAAGGACTTCGACTGCAGCTGTGCGGTGATCACCGATTAAAGTGCCAGCCGAGCTCATCGCCCTGGTGATAAATGTGGACGTTGAGCGCGCCTAGCCTGTCGGCCGTGCGGTAGAGCTTCTCCTTGCCCAGCACTGCCGCGAGGAAGTAGAGGATCCCAATTGTACAGCCCATGCAGGGGACTGGCCGGCGACACCTGGTCGTAAGTCACGCACGTCTTTGACGAGTGCTGCGCTCGTTGCAGCACGTCACGCTTGGTCACCAGCCCTGTGCAGCTGGTGGTGAGACGCCCATCCAACTCACACGCATTCTCAGCCGCTGCGTGAAGAGCTGCCGCCCACCTGGTGCCTCGTGTGGCGCTTGCTGCTGGAGCGGTACCTCTTCCTCTTCGAGATAGATGTTGTGTTCGTTGTTGCTGCGAAAGGCGAGCGGCTCTGCCTGCAGAGCGTCGCCGAGGGACAGCCTTATGGCGACGTCCCTGAAGAAGCCAGGTAGCATACACACCCCTCCCCCCTCCTCGCCAAAGCCAAACTCGCGCTCCTCCTCTCCGCTCTGGTGCCCACCTTCCTCCCCCAGCTAGGCTCTACGCGCCGCTGCCACTAGCCTTCGGTAGCGCGAAGAAGAGCCGCAAGTGATGGGATACCTTTCCAGGTCCACCCACTCAGCAGGGTCACGGCCTCTTGCACTGCTCATCGTCTCTTTATCTAAAATGATTTTTTTTAATTTAATTTTATTTCTATTTTTTTGGAGCGATGCTACACGAGAGGCGTGGCCTGTGGTGCGGCCTCCCGTGTGTCGCTGTGGCCGTCACTTGGCTGCGTCCGGGCTCTCTTGCTGTCCGGGGCGGTCTCTGGCGCGCGCTGACCATTCCCCCGCTTTTTCCACTCCTCATACCACTCCTCCAGTCCCCACAGTTTACTGCACCAGACCCACGTGAGCAACGCAACGCAACGCAACGCAACGCAACGCAACGCAACGCAACGCAACGCGTACACGTACCAGACGTCATCATAGGTTTTGGCTTTGACGAGGGCCTGCCCAATCTCGTTCTGGAGGCCCATCTTGGGGTTCTCGGTGTGCATGCGGAGAAGCGTGTACTTGGTGTTCTGGAACACGTTGTCGCACTCGACGCACTTGCGCAGGTACTCGCGATGAATATCGTAGGGCGCGATCTCTTCCGGCTGGAAGATGGACGGATCGGCCATCGCCCCTCGCCCAATCATCACCGACGACGCACCTGCACACCCCAGTCAACCACGCAGGTTGAGCGTCGCTTGGGGGCAACCGTACAAACAGCGGGAGAAGGGAAGCGTGCCTGTCATCTCTCGGGCGCGTTGGATGGCGGCATAGCAGAAGACATCGCCGTTGACGATGACCGGAATGTCAAGGTTGGCCGCTTCTATCACCTCCTTGAGCTCCGTCCATCGAGCTGGATCTTTCGGCCGCTCTGGAATCCGCCTACGCGCACGCACGCACGCACGCACGGAGAGATGTGGTCGGTTAGCCATTCCTGCGGACAATACAGACAACAATGACAGCGCGAGGGCACCTGGCGTGTACGGCCACGGCGGCAGCTCCGGTTTGCTGAATGAGCCGCAGGAGATCGACGCTGGCTGGAACCGAGTCCAGCATCCTCACCTTGGCCGTGGCGGGGATGGGTATGTTGCGGGTGAGCGTCGTCATGATCTGTTATGGAGGGTTGCCACGTCGCGTATCAGTAACAATGGCGAATTCGTAGAGACAAGAAGAGTCGTGCAAGAGGGGCGAGCCCTGCGATACAGCAGAGCACAGGCGTAATGAGGTGATACCTCGCGGATCGTGTCGGGCTTGGAGAGCAGCGCAGCGCCCATGCCACCCGAGATTGAGAAGTGCTTCGGGCACCCCATGTTCACGTCGACCGCGTCCACATCGCGGCAGCTGCGCGGCGTTGGCCAGCACAGCAACGTGAGCCCACAACACAAATGCCACACAGCCACACGCACACACACGCACACGCACACGCACACCCCATGCACATGCACATGCACATATGCGGAATAGTAGCTGGTCAAGGAACGCACACAAGCTCGGCAGCTTGAAGAGCGCTGACCGAATCGCTAGTGCCCATTTGAAACACTGCATGTGAGGTGAGAGATCGACCTGAGGCGCAGCAAAATGCGTCGTATGGAAGAGAATGGGAAGAGAGCTAGTTTACCGGTCGGGCAATCAGCAGCGCATGTCGAGAAGACCACGTTCTTCTTCTTGTGGTCCGGCAATACAAACTCTACCCGCTCGCTCGCCTCTGGCATTGTTTGTTTGTTTGTTTGGTTTGTTGTTTGTTGTTTGTTGTTTGTTGTTTGTTTGTCTGCTGGTGAGCGTGGCCAACAGACGACACTTGAGCGTCAATCCACACGAGCGCGGTACCATCAACCGTGCGTATGCACTTGGCGAACTTCTTGGCGATGATCTCCTCCGAGTAGACGATGTCTGCACCGCACTCCAACGCCAACAGTCGCATCGGCAGTGTGCCCTGCGTATGTAATCATTTAAAAAATAAAATTAAAATTAAAATTAAAATTTCTTATATCGTTATTTTATTTGTGTTTATTTGTATTTATTTGTTCGTACCACGCGAACCATCGGTGCAAGGATGGATTTGTTGCGATACGCGTCTGGCTCTTTCAGCCGCGATTGCCCGCTTGTTTGTGTCGCAGTTCTGTCTGGTTGAGCGAGCTCATGATGCTCCCTCTTCATCTTCTGGCAAGATAAAAATAAAAAGTTGTAATTTATTTCTCTTTCTTTTCAGCGTGCGACACAAGCGCGCGAGTCTGGCATCCGGAGCCGACCTGCCAGGCAGGCAGCACCGACTGACCCGGAGAGGGATTGGGCAGAAGGAAGCGAAGGGGCCTGCCGCCAAGAGCCAATCGCTGCCTGGTGCGGCCTCCGCAGACGCAATAAAACGACAGTTCGCTGTTTCTGTTTTCGCTGCACGAGAGCGGCGGACCATGCCCGTGGTCTCTTCTCGCCCGCAAAAGCTGAACGCACCCGCCGTTCTGTCCACATCGTCTCGCCCAGCAACCTACACACAAGCAACAGCAGCAGCAAGATAAACCAAGCCACAAGCCACAACCTACCATGCAAAACATCAAGCTCGTCAGTACGGCAGCCCTGCTCGCCGCTACTGCTGCGCCCACCTGCTCTAACCACCTTCCCGCCATTCAACACTTTCTGGCCAGTTGTGGGTGATGGAGGCGTGGGCAAGACATGCCAGTTGATCAGCTACACGACCAACTGCTTCCCCAGCGGTGCGTTCATCTTTCAGCCTCTCCGCAGGCGAGTTCTGACCCGTTCCCTTTGCCTGCCCTCAGAGTATGTTCCCACCGTATTTGATAATTACAACGCAAATGTGATGGTCGATGGGCAGACCATCTGCGTCGGCCTGTGGGTACTTTGAATCCACTCTCCAACTTTTTTATGAATAATTATTCATTAATTGTGGTTTTTCCTGACAAGTACTTTTAAATAATAATCTATTAAAATTAAACCAAATAAAATTATAATATAATATAATATAACAGCAAAAACCTGCCCTGACGAGATTCACCGTGCAGGACACGGCAGGCCAGGAGGACTACGATCGGCTACGCCCGCTTTGGTACCAACGCTACCTCCTTTCCTCCCTGTCTTACTAGGGACGCGGTCACTCACGCTCCCGCCTTTCCTTGCCGTCGTCCAACGCCAACACAGCTATCCGGCCACGGACGTGTTCGTGATTGCCTTCTCCGTGGTGAGCCCGAGCTCCTTCGAGAATGTCACCGCCAAGGCACGACGACCATAACTCTCTCTCCCCAACGTCTCAACTTCTAACCTTTGCTCGTGTGTGGTGTGGTGTGTGTGGTGCATGCGTGTGTGCGCGTGTGCGATTGTGATGCACAGTGGGTGCCCGAGATCTCGCATCACTGCCCCGGCGTACCCTTTGTTTTGGTGGGCAACAAGATCGACCTCCGCGGCGAGAGCGACGTCGTCCAACGTCTTGCCGAGCGCGGCCTAAAGCCGATCACCAAGCAGGAGGGCGAGCAGCTGGCCAGCAGCGTCGGCGCCGTCAAGTAAGCCAAACATCCTCCCCCCCCCAAAGCAGCTGGCCGAGCCAAACGCTGACCGTCACCACCTAATCAGGTATGTGGAATGCTCGGCTCTGACGCAGGAGGGCCTGAAGAGCCTGTTCGACGAGTCCATCCGTGCGGCGATCTCGCCGCGCTCGTCGTTCGGGTCGCGCGCCACCTCTTCGCGCGAGTCGCTCTCGTCGCTGCGCCGCTCCGTCACACGCCTCGGCTCCGTATGCAACTCCCCTGCCCCCCCCCGACACGTGTCCGTCTCCTCACCTCGTGCGCACACAGAACTTTAAGGATACGCTGCTGGGCGCTGCCCGCCTGCTGGTGGTCGACAGCGCCGACGCCGACGAGGACCCCCTCGCTTCGGTATGCCGCCATGCCAGTGTTATTTCATTTATATTATATTATTTTATTTGTAATTAGCTTCAAAAGGGTTTAATTTATATTTTTTGTTTTAACTGTTTTTTTCTGACGCGTAAATGATGCTGGCAGGTGGTTAGCGGCGATGCCAAGACCAAGTTCCGCGTGGGCGTGTCCGTGGGCGACTTTGAGCAGCCCTCGTCGGCCGTGACGGTCGCCTACAAGAACGAGGAGCCCGACGTGTCGGGCAAGAACGTTGTGCTGGCCGTGTCCTTCGTGGTCAAGGACGACGTCGACAGTATGCTGCACCTGCCCTCCCTGTGGACTCCCCCTCAAACCGGGTCGGTCCCTCCAGCCTTGCCTGGCCTGACTGACCACTCTCGTCGACGCACACAGCGTTCAGCCTGGGCGAGCTGTCGGGCAGCGTCAAGCAGATGCTGAGCCTGGCCAAGAGCTCCGACTTTGTCTACGAGCTTAAGAGTAAGCCTTGCCCCTGCCCTCTTGCCTTGGGGCTGCTGCTCACACGCAGTGGCTTTGTGTGTGTGTGTGTGTGTGTGTGTGTGTGTGTGTGTGTGTGTGTGTGTGTGTGTGTGTGTGTG
Organism: Acanthamoeba sp. SK_2022b; assembly: GCA_027943245.1. Classification (NCBI taxonomy): domain Eukaryota; phylum Discosea; order Longamoebia; family Acanthamoebidae; genus Acanthamoeba; species Acanthamoeba sp. SK_2022b. Next base: position 38,834 of record JANDJZ010000223.1, read on the forward strand.
TGTGTGCTAGGCTCGCTGGTGACGGAGGCCGATGGCAAGCGCATCTACACGCTCAAGGTCATCTACCAGGACGACGACGTGTTTGAGCAGTTCTCGCAGGTGTTCGACTTCTACAAGATCCAGTCGGCGCAGGCCACCATCGAGCTCAACCAGTCGGCCGGGCAGCAGCCGGCCGACTACCTGCAGGCCAAGGTCAAGCTCGAGGGCGAGATCTCGCGCGAGGCGTTCAAGGTCTTCCAGCAGCTCGTCGCCCCTCGCGCCACTCCGCAAGGTACACCACAATTTAATCATAGTTTACAAGCCCAAACTAATCGCATTTTATTTCACATTTATAAATCGACGTCGACAGGCAAGCAGATCCTGTCGCTACTACGCGCCACCCGCAGCGTGGCGTTCGAGACCGAGTTTGACAACGTGCAGGAGTTTGTCAACGCGCTGTTCCCCGTGCCGGAGGAGCTGCGACACATGTCGCTGGCCACCTTCAAGCCTCTCGTCGCCTCGCAGCTGGGCACCGTCCTGCTCAACGACTCGCTGCCGGAGCCCGTGAAGCAGACCTACGAGAAGCTCTCCTTCCTCTCCGCCCTCCACGGCGCTCGGTACGCGTGGACCGCGGCGCACGCCACAAGCGACAAGGCCTCTGATGTGCTGACTGGCCGACCGCTGCACATGTGTATGTGTGTATGTGTGACAGGCTGACGGTGGGCAGGCACGGACTGCACGCAAGTGTGACCAACGGCGACGTGTTTGCGCTTTTGCCGTCGCTCGACGAGCTCCGCTCCGTTGCCGGCCAGGTGTAGGCCCAAGCTGCCGACGACGCCCTCAAAGCAATGCGTCTTGTCGACGTGCGGGTGGATCTTTACTGTACACGGAGTAGTTTGGCAACGACCTCTTATGGAAGTTCTGCGCCGGCAGGCGCAAGAACGGACTTTATTCCAAGCCGAAGACCCGAGGCGAAGGGAGCGAAACGCCGAGGGTTCTGACGTGGACGTCGGTGAGTGGAGGATGGAGGCCTTTTAGGGAGGCGGTGCGACGGAGGCAGTGACTGTGTGACATGTTTTTTCTCTCTTATCGCGACGCGACGGTGCCTTCCCGCCCGCCCGCCCGGGGCCTGCGGCGTGGCAAGTGCCACAGTCCGTCTGCGGCGGCTGTGCCCGGGAGAGCTGGTGGTCGGCAGGGGCCGTCAGCAGCGGGCTCTTACCTGCGAGGAGGAGAGTGCCCGGGGAGCTGTTCGGTGCAGCAGCGGGCCTCCCTCCCTCCTCACCTTCGTTTCAGGCACGGAGCGGGCCTGCTGGCACGCAACTCTCTGGGGGCTCTTATTGCCACGTTTCCAGTTCAACGAGGCAGCAAACCTGGTCAGATAGTAGGGCAAAGTCAGGAGGAAGGGAGAGAAGTGTGTAGTCCGGGCAAGCCGGGGAATAAACGCCCAGTGTTTCTCTTAGTGCGGAGTGCTCCGGAGCCGGAGGGCTCGGAGGCGAGGAATATAATTTAGTTAAATTTCCGGAAGGTTGACCAAGGTGCGAAGACACACGCCAGCGGCGGCAAAAGCGGGAGGATGTTCTGTACTATCTGCTGTGGGCGTCTACGTGGCCGCTCGTGGTGGGCCTCATCCATCTTCTACCTCCGCTTCCACTAGCCGCGGCGTGGTACGGGACCGACGGAGAGGTAAACAACATTGTTGACGTGACCTCCGACTTCGCCCTGGGCGAGCTCGAGATCCAGAGTGTGGATGAGCCCGGAGGACAGGAGCGCCTTCGTGAGCGTCTTCGCCAACAAGAGGGTGAAGCACTATCTTGAGTGGGGGTAGTTCAACGTTTTGCCGGTCAAAACAATACAAAAAATTTAAGCTGACTTTCCACTGTTACTAAATTAGGTGTGGCCTTTTTTCGTCCACAAGGAAAGGTCAAAGGGTGTCAGGGTGGAGAGATGAAAAGGTTAGGTGTCAAAGCTGTGGGCGTCTACGTGGCCTCTATCGTGATGGGCCTTATCTACCTCCACTTCCACTATGCTGCAGCGCGTTACGGGACTGATGGAGAGGTCATTTTTGACATAACCTCCGACTTCGATCTGGGCAAGGTGCCGGAGGAGTGCCACGAAATGTGGATGAGCGTGGAGGACAAGAGCGCCTTCGTGCGCGTCTTCGCCAACAAGAGGGTGAAGCACTATCTTGAGTGGGGCGGCGGTGGTTCGACATTGTGTGCTGCAAAGCTGGCTGACCACGGTTATCTGCACACCCTATGCACAAGCATTCAGCGCAGCAACCGACTAACTCCTCTCTTTCAGTGACGACGATTGAACACGACGAGAACTGGTGCGCCACCTTACAGGAGAAGGTGGACAGCAGAGGCATCACAAACGTCAACATCATCTGCTCGCCCGTAGCCTGGAGAGGCACAGGTTGGCTCCGCTGCAGCCTTCCTCATCGGCCCTCTCACAGTCGACATTCTCAGGGGATCAGGCCTGGGGCGATGGCAGCTACGAGCAGTTCGCAGCCTACGTGGACGTGATTGACACCTTGCAGGTTCCACGATTCGATGTGATCTTCATCGACGGCAGGCACGCACGCTTCCCCATGGGCTTGCCTCATGGGCTGTCCTTGTTCATCCATTCATTCGTTATGACGAGCGCTCTTTGCCCTACAGGGCTCGGCCGGCGTGCGCCCAGAAGGCGTTGGCCTACACCACTGACAGGTCTCTGATCATGATCCACGATTGGGACCGGTGCGCCTCCCCTCTGTGGCTCCCTTCTACCTCGCCCGCTTGCTGCCGCCACTCCGCCTCACCCCCGCAATGACACTCTTGCGTTCAGGAAGCACTACAAGGAGCCCATCACCAAGTTGTACGACGAGATACCTGTCCCCTTTCCTCTAACCCACCTCGGATTACTCAAGAAGAAGCCAAGCTTCCATTAAGCGATATCTGGTGTATGTTCTAGTTGGTCTTGTATCTCTCTCTCTCTCTCTTTACACGATCTACAAAGGGATAGTAGGTTGTACGTCGATGGCCCCATCACACGGTCTCGAGTCGGAAGATGCTCTTCTTGGGCGAGTTGTAGCGCATCTCGAGGGCGTCGAGAGTGGGCTTGTCGACGCTGCGCGAGTAGGCGTCGGCCAGCTTGATCAGGAAGTCGGGCGACACGGCGAGCAGGTCGTCCTGCTTCGACTTGAGGTGGGTGATGACATGCTCGAACGGCAGCGGAAGCAGCTCGTCGTGCGACAGCTTGAGCACGGCCAGCGCGACCTTGAACAGAAACTCGTTTCCCTCGGCGAGGAACACATCCCACAGCCGCACCACTACACAGAGGAGAGGGGGAGAGAGAGAGAGAAGAGGTTGAGCAAACAATGCAAGAAGATGGTGGTGATGACTACGATGCTTGAGGACGCACCGATTTCGAGCGGGAAGTTGTAGGCGAAGAGAGTGGAGAACCACTCGGACGCGTAGAGAACGGGGTTGACTCCTTCGTCTTTGAAGTGGTGGTAAAGCTGTGGCAGCTCTAGCTCCATGAGTCGCTCTGAGAGAGAGATCACGTCGTTGGTGCCGGTCAGCGTAACTCATCAGAAACGGTCACACACACACACACACACACACACACACACACACACACACACACACACACACACACACACACACAGCACAGGATATGTGTTTGCTGTAATGTTACCCAGCTGGTATAGGGACAGTCGGAGGAGAGGAAGGCCCTTCTGAAAGAAGCCACGGATGTGGTAGACCTTGGTCAGCTGACAGAGCACCCAGAACGCGTCCTGCACGTGATACCCCCCCCCCAACACGAACCACACACATCACACACACACACACACACACACACACACACACACACACACACACACACAGAGAGAGAGAGAGAGAACACGGGGTCAGTGATCTCTCGCGCGTGCCTCAGTGCTGAGATGGCTTCGCATCACACACGCGCGCACGCGTACCTGTTCGGGCATGTACAGGAGGAGGATGGCGACGATGAAGGACATGGACTGGCAGTAGCCCAGCTCCTTGTCCAACACGCTATAGGCCTTAAGCACGTTGAAGAGCGCTCGCTGCCTGCACGCGTTGAGAGAGAATAGAGGGTGGTGAGCCCAGCAGAAGTTATGTCGCAAGAGCGTGGGCTCGCGCGTGCTGTGCAACACTTGTGCGTGTGCGTGTTGGGGTACCCGGCTCCGTCTTTCTTGCGGAAAAACATAAGGTGGGGCATGGTTCGGGTGACGTCCTTGAGGATCTTTTCCTCGTAGCTGGAGGGCATCTGCACCAGCGTCCCATAGAGGTCCGGGTTCTTCTCCAGGCCGCCCTGGCAGTGGAGTGGGGTTGGGTGATGGGGGGTGGTGGGGTGGGGTGAGGTTGGGTATTCGACCAATCGCGGAACGACAACATGACCGCGGCCCACGTGACCCCGCGGATCGTAGCGCAGTGGCTGTACCTTGGCGCCGGTCACCGTCTGCCAGTAGAGGCCTCTGATCTCGGCCGGAATGCCCGCCCGCACCTCCCGTTTGATCTGGTTGTCGACGAAGTGGAAGCAGGTGAGAACATACACACCGCATACATCGCGCGCACACACACGCACGCATGCACACGCGCGCGCGCGCGCACACACACACACACACACACACACACACACACACACACACACACACACACACGCAGACTACTGTACGTATTCCTGGGACAGGGGATCGGATCGCTGCAGCGCGTTGATGAAGCGCAGCCATCGATCGCTGAGCTGGGGCATGTCCAGGGAATCGAAGGAGAGAGTCCTGTCATCACACAAACCACAACACAAACAACACGTAAGCGGATAACCAGCGACCATTGTAGCGGCAAGGAGGCGAGCGGGCTGAGGGGAGTTACCGCTGCTGAGAGGGAGAGGGTGGACTGGAGACCTTCCAGGGGGCGTGGCCATCTTCGTCGATCGTGTAGAGGCGCTCGATCTCCTCCTCTTCGTCGGAGCCAAAGGCGGCAAGGTCGGCCTCGCGCTGTCGCATAGAGTAGTGGCGAGGCGCTGCCCGGCTCGCGCTCCGCATAGCGGCGGTCGAGGTCGTGGTGGCGGCAGAAGGCATGACCACCACGTTGGGGTCGCGAGTAGCCAATTTGGCAACGGGCACCCGTTGATAATCGAGCGATCTGCTTTTCGACTGGGATCTACTTCTTGGGGTAGGCCCTCCATATTCTTCTTTCTCTTCTACCTCCTCTCCTTGTAATGGTTCTGTGGGATCGTTCAAGGGTTGTTCCAAGTCGCTACTCGATCGCCACAGCTGGGGTCGCCGATCTAAGTGGCCTCGCGAAGCAGAAGAGTGGGAAGATGGAGGAGAGAGCGAGAGCGAGAGAAGAACGGGCGGAGACGCAGGCGACGAGTGAGGCGAGGCCGACGCGGCCTGCTCGTCCCACACATCGAAGGCTGACCGTCGGCGCTGGGGCGTGGAGGGCATGAGCGAGGGGGATGACTTGGCCCTCTCTATGTAAGTGCCCTGTTCACTCAATGTAGTTGAATTGCTGACACCGCCGGGAGCCTGAGGAGAGAAGAAGCCAAAGAGAGATTTGAAGATGGAAGTGTTGTTGAGTTGCCGATGCTGTGCCAATGTGTCGCTACTGGACAGTGCTCGCTTCTGCGGCTGATGCACGGGCAGCGTGATTCCATCCTCTGATCTATACATCCTATGTGTTTGGTTGTTCGTGGGGCTAGACAAGATTCAGTTCGCTAATATATGGCCAAGGATGCCACTGTTCATCTTCGTCGAAAACAAGAAGAAACAAAACTGTTGGTATTTTAATTATCTTTTTTTCCCACTCGTATTTCATGAAAGAAAGAAAATAAAAATCACGGACACCCTTGGCACTCAGAGGCTCAACGCTTTGTTTTATTCCAGCGGTGGTGACCGCCATCATGGTGCGCGATGCGGTGTAGTGGAGGAGGGAGTGGTTTACGAGAGACCGAGGATCTTGCCGCTCTCGGGGTCGAGGTCGATGTCGTAGAACACGGGACGAGTGGGCAGGCCTGTGCATATGCGCGGTGTCCGAGTGAGAGGCACGACTCGACTCACCTTTGGCAATGCGTGGCAGGGGAGGCGTACCGGGCATGGTGCTCATGGTGCCCACGAGCGGGTAGATGAAGCCGGCACCAACGGACGCCCTCACGTCGCGGATGTGAATGGTGAAACCCGTGGGCGCACCCTTCATCTTGGCGTCTTGGCTGCACATCAGCAAACGTCCACGACAAGGCAATGATCAGCCATTCCACAACACAACACAGCACAGCACAGCACAGCACAGCACAGCACAGCACAGCACAGCACAGCACAGCACAACACAACACAACACAACAACAGCTAAAGGTGGATTGGTTGCCTGAGCGACAGGTGGGTCTTGGACATGCAGATGGGCAGGTTGCCAAAGCCCTGCTTCTCATAGGTGGCCAGCTTCTTCTCGGCCTGCTCGCTGTAGGTGGCACCATCACCTGATCGCGCAGAAAGAAGAGAGGGAGAGAGCGAGGGAGTTAGCATTGCGAGCGATGGAGAAGGCGAAGGAGAGGGGAGGTAGAGGCTAGGAGCACGTACCGCCGTACATCTTCTTGACGATGATGTCGATCTTCTCCTTGAGGCTGATGTCGAGGGGGTAGAGGAACTTGAAGTCGTTGGGCTTCTCGCACACCTCGACGACCTTCTTGGCCAGGTCGGCGATGCCCGCACCGCCGTGGGCAAAGTGGGTGCACGGGTAGGCCCCGTCGGCGCCGGCCTCGAGGGCCTTCTTGACCACGAGGTCGATCTCCGCGTCCGAGTCGGTGCCGAACCTGTTGACGGCGACCACGACCGAGACGCCAAACTCCTTCATGTTCTGGATGTGCTTGGCCAGGTTGCAGCAGCCCTTCTCCACGAGGTCCAGGTGCTCCTCGACATACTCGCGAGGAAGCGGGTTGCCGGGCACCACGTTGGGACCACCGCCTTGCGTGCCGAGAAGAGGGAGATGACGCGTCAGACCACCGTGTTGGACAGAGCATGTCGTGCAGGCGTGGGCGTGGGGGAGAGGGTGTGTGCTTACCGTGCATCTTGAGGGCGCGCACGGTAGCGACGAGGACAGCGCAGTTGGGGGTGAGCCCGCTGTAGCGGCACTTGATGTCCATGAACTTCTCGGCGCCGATGTCCGAACCAAAGCCGGCCTCGGTGACCACGAAGCCGTCTTCGCCGACCAGCTTGAGCGCGATCTTGTCGGCGAGGATGGAGGAGTTGCCGTGGGCGATGTTGGCGAAGGGGCCGGCGTGAACGAACACGGGCGTCTCCTCGAGCGTCTGCATTAGCGTGGGCATGATGGCGTCCTTCATGAGCACGGCCAGGGCACCGGCCGCGCCGTAGTCGTCGGCGCAGATGGGCTCGCCCTTGGAGCTGCTGCCCACCACCATGCGCTGCAGACGCTCCCTCATGTCGGCGACAGAGGTGGTCAGAGCCAGGATGGCCATGATCTCGCTGGCCACGGTCAAGTCGAAGCCGGTCTCCCTGGTCTTGCCCTGCGGCGTCGAGGAAAGGAGGTGGATTTGGTAAGCAAAGCGCGGGGCGAGGCCAGACACCAACGAATAGACGGAGGCGGTGGTTGCCGCGCTGGCACCTTCTCCTCGGGACCAGTGCCAACGGTGACGCCACGCAGGAACCTGTCGTTGGTGTCCACCACGCGATTCCACGTGAGGGTGGAGAGATCGAGGTCGAGGCGCGAGAAGCGAGCGGCCTCCTCGGGGGTGAGCTGGTCGGGATCAGTCTTGTCGATGCCGAGCCTCTTCAGCCTCCTGAGCATGGGAGCGGCGAACTCGCGCTTGCCGGTCTTGACGTCGGCCGGGCACAGGCGCTTGAACAGAGCCGAGTCGCTCTGCGTGGCCTCGTGGAAGATGCGAGCGTCGATCGCCGCAGCTGTTACACGACAGTGCGTGGAGTTAGCACCGAAGCAGCCACGCAGCGGGGTGGCATGAGAGGATGGCCGGCGGTACCCATGAGGTTGTTGGCAGCGGTGATGGCGTGGATGTCACCGGTAAGGTGGAGGTTGAACTCCTCCATGGGCACGACCTGGGAGTAGCCACCGCCAGCAGCACCACCCTTGATGCCAAAGGTGGGACCCTGGCTGGGCTGCCTCAGGCAGGCGAAGCACTTCTTGTTCAGGTGCGCGCCCAGGCTCTGCGCCAAACCCACAGTGGTCGTGGATTTACCCTCGCCGAGAGGAGTGGGGGTGATTCCGGTCACCACGACGTACTTGCCATTCGCTTGATCCTGACATTTGAAATTCATCAATAAATTGTATCAACCAACAAGAAATCATTTGACCACAAAAGTAACGCAATGGTTGTCGACTTGAGGGGAATCAAGTACCTTCAGGCGGTCGATCACAGAGAGATGCACCTTGGCCTTGTGCTTGCCGTACAGATCGAGCTCATCTTCGAGGATGCCAAGCTTGTCGGCGAGCTGCTTGACGGGCACAGGCTCGACTGACTGCGCAATTTCGATATCCGAAGGGACGGGTGATTTGATCTGGAGCTTGCTCATCTTGCGGTGTAGATGCAAATGTCGAGCTTGAAGGATGCGGGGTGGCGCGAGGCGAAGTGGGACGGCCGATCTACCCTGAAGAAGCGGACCTCGTATCAACGACTTCAGCGCTGCAGAACACAAGGCTTCTTCGAACGCGTCGTTACGGCTGTCGACCAGATAGGGGTTGATCCTGGATTTATCTTGGCACGAGTCCGTTCGCCTGCTCAATTTAAATTTGTTCGGATCCGATTGACAAGATGAGCGCGCCACCGCCGGATCAAAAACCAACAAATGCTGAAGGAGAGGTAGGCCGGCGTGCATGCCTTTCTTCTATTGACCCAACGGAAGCCAGTGGCTGTGGCAAAAAGCTTAAAAAAAATACGTAAAATCGATTTTACAGACGCCGGCGCTGATGCGCGTCGACCGAGAGCGATGGAAGGAGCGTGCTGAACTTGCCAAGGGGCACCGCCAGCAATCCATGAGCAAGCACAGGTACCGATCTCTTTCGTTCTTTTCCAAGAATTCAAGAGTCAAGCACAAGCTACTTTTGTGCTCATGTCCGCAACTGACCCTCACCCGACAGGTGTGATGACCACCTGGAGGACATGCTGACCACGTTGTTCGAGGATCGCAGCAAGTTTAGGTTGGCGTGGAGCACCTACTGGAAGTGCCTTCGATCACCCAAAGGGTGAGTCCTTGTGGACTTGTTTGATCGCGTGTTGGTGAACTGCGCGATGGACTAACCACCTCTCCGCCCCTCTGCTCGACGTTGCTTCGGTGTCACGCCACGCAGATCGGAACCACCACGAGTCTTGGACATTGACTACGACGAGCGGATGCGGCAACAGGTACGGGAAGCGCGAGAGAAGATACTCAACCAACGAAAGCAAGCAACTGCGAGACGAGAGGAACTGGGAGACGAGAACCTACCGAGGGAGGCAAAGGAGACGAGCCCCAACTAGTTAACTGGTTCGGCTGCATGGCGATGAGACGAAAAAAGGAAATGGGCATGTCGCTTAAAGGTCATCTCCGCCAAGAAGAAATGAATCGGGAAAGGCTAGAGAGTAATTGGACAAAAAGGAGGAGGACAGCTTGAGCCTGCGGAACCGGCCCTGAGTGGGATCTACGAGAGCGCACGAGTCACCTTTCTATCGGTCACATATTTTCACCTGATCAAACAGAGCAGTTCAGTCATGTTCAACGTCTACGAGCGCGACTCGTCAGATGATGTCACCCCGCCAGTGTCGCCGCGCTTCGATATGCTGGGGATAATATCACACTCGGGCTCGAGTGCATACGCGAGTGAAGATGACGAAGACAGCTCAGACTTTTCTAGCGACAGCGACCAAGATGAAGATTGCGTGGAGGCCACGAGGCCCGAAGGCCAAACTGACCGGGCAGAGTTAAGGAAGTCCTGGCGAAGCAGGCGTCATGCGCTACGCGCCGCCACCCGGCTGAGGGGAGCCATACGGGCGCTAGAAGCACGTAAGCCGCCCGGTTTCAATTAGGTGTTGTGCTTAGCGCATCTTTTGAGCGGCCTGTTTCTGACACAGTACCATTTGTTTGGCAGAGCCCGGGTTGGACTTTAAGAGTTGGTCAGAGCTGATGCTGAAGACAGATACGGCCAAGTGCGACTCCTTCTACCACGAGCAATACGACATCTCAAAGCCAATCGGCGACTCCAAGCCAGGCTCTGTTTCTGATCGCATGAAGGTGAGCGGGGACACGAAAGCGGGCGAGGCGCCACGCCCGGGCTTACTCCGGCCAAGCTCAGCACAAGCGACGAGAGCTGCGCAGCACATCGCAACGAACCCCGATGGCTCTCCATGCATTCCCACGCAGAGACGAACCGATGTGCAACCCTGTCCAGACAGGTGCACCTTCTGCTATCCGGCTGCCCGCGGGTGGCTGGCGGCCCTCCCTTCTCCCTTCTGTGCTCATCTCCGCGTTCATTACAGTGTGTGGAATCAACGGTTTCAGGAGCTCGTCTCCCTGCCTGACAGCGAGACCAAGTTTCACAAGCTGGGCTGCCTGGCCCACGACTTCGAGCATGCAGCCGAAACCTACGGAAAGATAATCATCAGGTACAATGAGAGCTTCGCAGTGTCGCAGATCACCTGCGTGGTTGCTGACAGCGATCGTCCAGCGAGCGATTCATGCCCGTGGCGGAGAAGACCATCAAGCCAATCGATCTGGGTGGCATCGCCGGTGGCGACAAATTCACCACACGTGGCATTTTGTTCAAGGTACCATTGAACTACCAACAACCTCCCAGTAGTCAGCCCATTGAATGTCGTGGGTCTCTCCGTGCAAACAGTTTGCGGTCGACACTCAGCTCTCTAATGGGACTTGGATGTACGGCAATGACGTGCCCATGGACGGATGTGCCATGAAAGCGGGTCCGTGTGGTTTACTCCTTTTTTCTTCATGCCACTAACTTTCAACACAGCCGGGCACGAGCTACGAGCGCTCCAGCGGGTGGTGGACTCTGGCAATGCGATAGCTGAATCAGTGGCTGTGCCGCTTGGTAGGCGAACTCTCCCTCTTTCGCAACCGTGTGTAGCAAGAATCATACTGAGGCCAAACTGGTTTTTGCAAATCGCAGCTACTCTGGTGGACTACAATGGGTTCCGATTGATCGCTGTGTCCCTTCTGCCGGTCTCCAAACATACCATTTGCTACGGGTGCGCACTCGTTCAGGCTCTCGGTCATGCAGTCGTTCCTCAGCTCACTTCCAGTAACTGGGCCACGGATAGATCGCGTGACGGCGGCAAGACTGTGCACGCCACCCATGCGGCCTTTAACATGCAGTTCGAAGCCATCTTTCGGCGGTACGCGCAGCCCACCATTTCCACGCACTACCGTTCGGAGACGGTGGCTGACTGTTCTCCGACCCAGGCTCAATCTCAAACCACATCAAGTGGGCGGACACCTCATGCGTGGGCCTGGCGACATTGAGGGACACTGGGGAGAGGTACGCGCACTGCTTGCCCTATTAATGGGCTACGGCTCCGCACACGGTCCAATTACGTTCTCCCCATCGCAACAGGATGGTAAGCTGTACCTGCTCGACTTTGGTCGGCTCTACCCGCCCGAATCGCCGCTCCTTGCCGCCGAGATATTTCCTCCCGTCGCGCACGAGCGTTCTGTCTTCTTCAAGATGCTACGGCCTGGTACGCGCGGTGACCTCAGGCCTCAATGTGCAATATGAGTAACCTCGACTCTGTGTGGTGCAGAGCTTGTGGGAGCCTATGAGGTTCCACTGTGCTCGGACGCCTTCACGGCGTGGTTGCGGAATGACCCCAATGCGTCCACGCACAACAACGAGGTAATTTGTCAATACATCCGCGTGCCCCCCCCTAATGGACTGATCGCCACTGTAGGTACACGAGGCGACGGGCAAGTTGTTGAAGAAGGTGATCCCTGATCTAGCCGCGGAGATAAACCTGCTCGCCCAGCGGGACCGCGAGCGATACCTCGACTTGCACGAAGTGCACAAGGGCAACATTCGCGTAATGCTCAAGCGCAACGGCGCCGGAGGCAAATTGGTAGGGTTTTTGTGACACTAGCGTCTGTGACTTCTCCGCACTAACACGCTTTGCCGTACCCACAGAAATACACGGCTATCACTACCGGAACGGATGTCAACACGCTGAACAAGCGACTACTACACGTCTTGCATCTCATGCACAGCCGCGGGGTCAACATGAGGTGCGTGCCCTCCTCTCCGATCCGCTGGACCACTTAGCACAACAACGCGGCACACCACAAATAGGTATTTGGGCGAAGTACGGCATCGGCTTGGACAGATCAAGAAGAATGATGACTTTTGTACATACAAGGGACTGCTATACACCGAGGTAAAATTAACCTTCCCTCCCTCCCCCTCTTAACTACAGAGCAAGCTCACGCAATCGGTGTCCTTGAAATCATCAACAGATGGCTGCACGAGTTTGCAAGAACATCATTCGCCGTTTGCTGCGCGGGAAGATGCGGGAGCTACGAGTTCCCTCCAGCGAGGTACTCCCCGTTTAATCGTATCTCAAGAACCTCTTGCAATCTCGACTAGTTCCATATGCACGTACGCACACACGACAAAAGCCCTACAAGCAGCTGGTGTTGTGCCTTTTCAATCTGTTTTCGGGCCATGGCACGGCATCGCACAACTTCTGGACGACCGAAGTGAGCAAACTAGAAGGCACCCTGGAGTATTACATTCATCAGGCCAGCCAGGTGACGCTCAATCCTTCGTTACTACACAGGATGCGCTGTTGGCTAACCATGGCGCAATTGCGGTCTCAGGAAATCTCCAAAGCGCAAACAACGCCTGCCCAGCCGCCGGATACGACACCGCAGTCTCCTCGTTTCCAAGGAGTGCCTCCGGAGTTGGTGATCTCGCCGGCGGCCACCGCCGATACTACCATCACTAGGACCAACGCCAACTCGGACGCGGTGCCTTACTTGAACCAGATGCCATCACCGCGGCTGCGGGCCGCACGCGCAGCCCCGACGGCGCCAGCGAAGCCCAAAATACGCGGTTACACCATGCAGCGCATCTTCAAGGATCGACCGTCTATCAACGTAGAGTACGAGAAGCTCTACAACTTGGACAAGGTGTTTGCCAAGAAGCTGCTCCCCATGAAATCGTGCATTCGGTATGAGCCCCGACCTCTTGGCCCTCTGAGAGTGTGCTGTGTCTGTTGATTGGCTGACTTTTCGAGCCGTGAAGAGCAAAGTTTGGCAACAACGCGCTGGAGGAGTCGGAGTGGACGGCCACGGTCCGCGGTAAGCCGTTCCTGTTCCAAGGCCTTTTCTTCAGGTACCGCTGTGCCCCACTTATAACGCTGGTCATTTTGGTCCTTATCGCCATTTTCATATCTACAGACGGCTCTGCGACATGCTGGGCATCCAACTCGCAGACGATCCCATCATCTTTGATATCCTCAACGGAGACCCGCCTCCACCCGTATGAGCCCTTGCGTCTCCTGCGCACATTTCGCCTGTAACCTTGGAGCGCATTGGCAGGTCCCAAGCCCTTTCAAGTTCATGGAGCCGCACGTGGTGGACATATGCGCGCGCATGAAGCCCATGCATTTGGTGGCCTCCTCGGAAGGTGCGACCTTTGCGCCGAGTGACTCGTCTACCAACTACAAAAGGTGACATTGAGGCGACCGTTGATGGTCATGGTGTGGCCGCCATGCAGGTTATGCGCTGCACATGAAAGGCATGGACATCTACAAGCAGGTCAGGGAAATCGTGGACGAGGGGCTGGAAAAGAACCTGGAGAAGGGGCGTAAGATGGCCAACGTGATGACCGTCATGCGATTTGCCAAGGAGAAGCTCGAGGCGGCCATTCTCCAGGTTCCCGACAGCTACAACACGCTCCTCTACCTCGCCAAGACAGAGCACTGGCTCGCACTGGAGGGCCACATCCACCGCATGGGCCGCTGGCAACGCAGTATGGTGCTCGACGAACGCGCTCAGGCGGAGGAGGTGCGCCATTCAGTTTCAGTAAACTGTCTGAAGGCTCGCGGGCGCTAACGACTCCTGTCATTGGCAATCGAACAGCACCCAGTCGTCCCAAGGCCGGTCAGCACCACTGTATCTCCCGAAAACGTAACGCAGCAGCACGAGTACTACCACTCAGCCGTAAAGCACTTGGAGCAGGCCCTCGGTACTCCCCTCGCACCATTTTTTTTTTTTTTGACACTAATTACTTTTGTTTATTTTCGTTGCTTCTTCATTCCAGATATCGGTCAGACGCGAGAGCGGGCGCAACTGTCCAGGCCAAAGTTTGGTCTGAGCAGCACAGCCGAATCCTTCGCCGATGTGTCGCTGTTACTCGCCCAAGTGCTCTGTGATTGGTCAGTCTCCGATGCCGCGCAGTTGAAGGACACCATCAGGACAGAGGTAAACATGGATCTTCCTCTATGCTCTCCCTACCGTCCCGTTCTGACGAACATCGAACATCATTATGTAGAAACAAGACTCGCTGTGGATGAGAGCGTGGAATGAATTCAAGAAGGTGGTCCGAAACTGCGACTGGCCGACCAGAAAAAGGGAGTTCCTGCTCGAGGTCGGTGATGTCCTCAACAACAAGGTCGGCGTTGAATCGGTAAGGCCCGTCTCCCATGAAGTTATTTACTGTCAACTGGGAGTGACGCGTGACTCAAAAATGGGACAGGCCGCCACGTTAAGGCCCGAGGACGCGGGCCAGCTGGTGATGGCCATAATGAAGATCGAGATCATACTAGAGACCGACCTGCGGTACGGTCCGTCGTCGAACGGGCTTGAGCTCCTGTTAGGCCTCCCGCCGGAGCCGGCCATCGTCGTCGGGCCCAACGCCAAGCCGCTGAGCGACAGCTGGAGCTGGAAGCTGCCCGAGCGGCGGCCCGCCTCCGCTGGTCTACAAAACACGGACTCGGATGGCCCTGCGCTGATGCGCCACCGCCGCGTCGTCGGTCACGCGCAGCCCCTCACGGCCTTGCCGACCAAGCCTGCAACAGTCCCGCCGCGCTTGGAGACACAGTCCCGGCGGGTGGCGCAAAACCAAGTCGTGTCGGCCGTGTCGTCGGCGTTTGTTCTGCCGCCCGCCCACTCTTCTGTGCTAGCCATGTCGTGCTCCCCGCAGTCCCTGATGCGATCAGCCGGGACCAGCAGCCTGCCCGCCGCCGAGCGCGTTGGCCGACGGCGCAGCTCCGACGCCTCCCGTACCGACCTGAACATGCTCAGCCATATCCAGGAGGTGGCCAGCCTTGTCACCACGTCACAATCCAGGTGCGTTTCCCTGTCGCTTGTGCGGCAAACCAACCAACCCACAGTAATCCAACCAACAGGAGGTCCCCATTGACGACGGACATCATTGACACTACGACGATGCGGGCGAATGTCATCGAGCGGTCCAAGCCGCCGCCGCTGCTGACTAGCCAGTCACATGGTCGGCTCCTGCGGTACGCGCCGGCTGCCGAGCGACCGACGAAAGTGGCCTGGAAGGACTGCGATGTATCGCCTGTCTCAGCGGACAGCCCGACAGAAAGAAAGGCGGGCCAGACCTTTGAGATCAAGCTGCGCGCCAAGCCTGAGCTCGTCCGCCGCGTCGCCACGCAGGAGCTCAGTCGCAAGCGGGTGGACGTGAGCTCCGAGAGCATGCGCCCAGCACCACCCGATCCCCTCCCCAGTACGTGCTGCGCTACACTCTCTGCTATTTGTCGGCTACCCTCATGAGCGACGGCGCACAGTGGCCAAGACAGAGGAGGCGCCCAGCGTAGTCGACCGAGTGGGGGAAGAGGTGTGCCTGATGTGTGATGGAGGCTACCTGTCTGTCTCCGTGCTGGACGGCTCCGTCTCCATTCAGCCCGTCCTCCAGACCTCCTGCTGCTTCGTCCTCGAGCACGTGGCCAACATTCTTCGCGAAGGTTACAGCTGCCCATTTATTTTTATTTGTTTTCACATGAAAAATACAATCATTAATGAATTATTATCTCTCTGGTTGAGTACAGGAGCGCGAGTGGGCGACAACAGGATCGGTCCCAACGAGGGGCAATCGCAGGTACCGCTGCGTGGCGCGAAGCAGTTGTTGGGCATACGCGCGGCCTACAGCGGGACCTACCTTTGCACCGACGAGAGCGGTCACGTCACCACGGAGAACATCATCCTCCGCAAGAACCACTTCCGCCGCTTCGGTCGCTGGTGCTTTATCCCATCCCCTCCCTCCCTCATTGCCTCCATTAAGACTTTCAACAACAACAACAACAACAACAACAACAACAACAACAACAACAACAACAACAACAACAACAACAACAACACAGGGAATTCGTTGCGGAAGATCCGCGAGAGAGGGAGAAGGAGAGCAAGGACGATCGCAGGCGCAAGCGAGTCAACATGCGTGTTGGCCTCCAGGCGGTCAATACGTCAGGCGAATACACCACAGAAGGAGCGCTAGACTGTCTGGCCACCATCCGCCACACAAGCGGCGCCTTCCTTCGCTGTAAGAAGAACTCCGGCGAACTCATCACCAGCAAAAAGCAACCGGTACACGACACACGAATCACCTGTCCTAAGAATCCTGCTCATGTCGGATGCACTGTCCGCACGCGTGCAGCCGCGAGTGTGGACCATTCGCACGTTGGCGAACAAGATCTTCCTGCGGTCGGCGGCCGACAAACGAGGCCACCTGTACTGCGGGACGACGGGCCAGGTCGGCGTGACAACCTCCACTCCCAAGGAGCCCAACACCTGGTTCCTTCACATGCTCCCGCGCTCGGTCCTTCCTCCCGGCGTACCCAGCGGGAACAGGTACACGCACGCGCAAAACACGCACGCACACACCACATACAGGACTTTTTCCTTCATCTGCATACACGTGCTTTTGGGACTCAGCGTTTGGTGATTGCGTGCGCACATATAGAACGAAGTTGGAGCTGTCTGAGGGCCACACCAACGCCGCGCCGGCCAAGAAAGCCAGGCCCCATGTCTTTTACGTCGGCCTGCAATGCTACATGGTAACCTACTCAAAACAACAAAACACAAACTACCAGCATGGGCAGCTCATGCTGGCCTGTCTTTGACAGGGCAACTACCTGGGCCTGGACGAATACGGCTACCTAACGGCCTCGCTCAGCAAGCCGTTTCGATGGAAGCTCGAGGAGATAGCCGACAGCGAGCCCAATGTCACCTCCATCAGTGAGGAAGGGGATAAACCCACGGCCGCCGACACGTCGCGGGCAGGCATGGGGGGTGGCAACGCGCGGTTCTTCACGCTGAGCGCCAAGATGGCCAAGGACTTGAGCAGGAAGTACTGGCTGTGCTGCGACAATGGCAAGCTGACCCTGGTCGTCGCCCCGGCCGGCGCCTTGGCACTCAGGCCCAAAATGTTGACGTGGCTCATCTGGTACCTCACCCGCGTCTACGTGTTCTCCTTTCGCGTGGTCCACTGGGGCAACCTTCTCATCCATCTTCTCCGGGCAGGCCCTACGATGGCAAACGAACGGATATGTTGTCGAGACTGTACGCACAGTTGGCGGCCGTCAGCTCTGAGCGTGCGGCGCTCGCCTTGTCATCGGGCATCTTCAAATCTGAAACCAAGATAGACAATTAAAATAAATATCAATATTACACGTTTATGATCAGCACGGTGCCCACCACGAGCACTGTCAACACTCCCACGTCGTGCTCGTTGGTTAAGTGGAGATTTGGCAGACCAGTGGTCGGAGACGCTGGTGATCATGATCGCGTAGGCCACCAACCGCTGAGACCATAAATTGGTTTTCAAAGGTCGAGGAAGATGCCACGGCTTGGTTGGTGACCAACTGCACACGGGCTCGGTGCCACCAGTACAAGGCCTGTGTGAGGGTTCCCCCGAAGTTGCCGCTTCTTCTGCCTAAGCGCAGGTGCTGCCCACATTGATTACAGCTCACGCAACCGGTAGGAGTTAAAGTCCCTCCAGCTTTCGGCTATCAAGTGTTTATTGTCTGCGCGGCGAGTAGAGCAGAGACAGTGATGAGAGAGATAATGAACACATCAACCAAGGTCGGCCAAACAACGAGAGCGGCATCCAATGCTGCTCCCGCGAACGGCGACCCCGCTTGGTACCACAAAAGTGTGAACTGGGGGCGATAGTGAGCTGGGGGCCTCAACCTGCGCCCTCCCTAGTTGGGGTGCGACTTGCGCGAGCGCGGGCTGAGGACGCTCTGGGCCACTTCGTCGTTGATGGTGCCCACGTATTCCCACACGTGCTGCTGCTGTCCCTCCACCTGGGCAGCGGAAGGGAGTGAAAGAGAGAAAGACGGCGAGGTCAGTCTCTCACGCAGCTGTCAGGGAGGAGCGGAGAGGTAAGGGAGCGGTACCATCTGTTGGTAGGCCTTGATTCGCGTGTCGGCCAGGAGCCTCTTCTCGGCCACGGCCCACAGCGCCAGCCTGTCCTTGATGGACGAGTACCGCGCCTTGAAGTGCGGGTCCTCAAGGAACAGCTGATCCCTGCACACACGCACGACACACACACACACACACACACACACACACACACACACACACACACACACACACACACACACACACATCAGTATTGTCGTAACGCAAAGCGATGGAGAGACGGCCGAGAGATACCTGAGATGGATGACGGGGATGTGGACGAGGCCTTCGTTGCGCTTCTTGGTCTGCTTGAGCATCTCCTTGGCGCTCTGGACCAACGTCTCGATGTCCTCCTCGAGCTCGGCCTTCTTTCGCTGCTGCTGGAGGTAGCGCCCGACGGCGGCCAGGACCACCACCGTGCCCACGATGTACCAGATATGCTCGAGGGCCGCCCGCCGTACCATGCACGCCAACGGCAGTTGCACGTCCCTGCAATCCATCAACAGCCCAGTGAGCAAGCCGTGTGGGTGGGTGTGTGTGTGTGGAGGGGGAGAGCTACGCGGTGTCAAAGGTGAAGTTGGCGCCAGAGGGGCGAATGGTGATGCTGCTGTGAGCCGCGGGCCGCTGGAGGTCCTTCTTCATGTCGTAGAAGGCCTCGTTGAACTTGGACTCGTCCCAGGGGAAGAGCGCGGCGTCCTTGGCCTTGTGCTTGAGGATCTCGCGGAGCTCCTGCTCGCTCATGGGGAGCGGCGGCACGTCGTAGCCGCACTGGTGCTCGCCCGCGCGGGCGGCGAGGGTCTTGTGGGCGGCGTCCTTGCAGAACTCGATTGCGCGGGCAATGTCCTTGTCGCGCGCGCAATGGACGCCGCCGCTCACCTCGTAGCCGCGCATGCACTTGATCAGCCGGCCGTCCTTGCACACGCCAAAGTTGGGGCAGTCGACGCAGGCCACCGGCTCGCGGGGCTTGGCCTTGGGGTCCTGCCAATGGTCGCTCGTGTCGCAGAAATAGGGCTTCTCCTGGAAATACGACGGTAGCTGGCCGTACAAGAACAGGCCCGCGCCCACCGCCGCGGCGAGCGCCAGCAGGGCAAACAGCAGCCACGGCGCGTTGCTGCGGCCGCCGCTCTTGCTGCGGGCCCGCTGGGACGCGACGATCCGGCGCACCTGGTCGCGGGTGTCCCCCGCGTTGCCTCCCGTGGCGGCGGCGGTAGACGGGACGGCGATCTTGGGGTAGGAGACGGTGCCGGTGGCGAGGGTGGTACGACGAGAGGCCGACTTCGGGGAGAGGATCGCAGAGGAGGTAGAGGAAGAGGAGGAGGAGGTGGAAGAAGATGAAGATGATGAGGAGGAGGAGGAAGGGCGGACAGAAGACGGGATCGGCGCGTCGTCTGTGGAGGTGCCGGCGGTCTTAGCCTGCTTCTCGGGCGCGAACAGACGTCGTGGCATACTCGCAGCAGACACGGGATCAACTAGTTGGGCAGATCAGCAGCGAGATAGAGATCGTGAGTAGTCGGAAGCGCCCCAGATGGAACGGAAAGAAATCCGCAGAAGGTAGCCGCAGCGGCGGTGGAGGGGATACCTTTGGCTGCAGGCGTGGTGGGGCCTGTCTGCGTGGGCTTGGCGGATTGTGACGCAGGCTTGGAGGCCTGAACGACTGCCGGTGATGCTGGCGCGGCCGGTCCGGAGGGCAATGCTGCACATGTGAAGGAAAATTTACATGCATGATGAAAATCTCTCGCAAGCAAGGAAACAAGAGACGGGGGAAGCGTACTGTGGATGGTCTTTCGCCTGTCTACAAAATCGGTCTGGGCTTTGTCCTTGCCGGCTGCGAGCGCAGCAGCTGACGTACCGGCAATGGATGCGCGTGGGCCGGGAGTGCGCGATCGTGCATTGCGAGACTCGAGAAGAGGCACGACGTGCTTGCGGTAGAGCTCGACGTAGAAGCCCTTTTTCTCTTGATGCGCAGGCAACTGATCCCCGAATCCTTCTTGGGTAAGGATGGATTTCAGTTTCGTGATTGTCAACTGATTAGGGTCTGGGATCTCGTAATTCATTTTCCCCTTTATTGTGGGCAGGTGGTGATGTGAGATGGCGGCAGTGCAGAGCGAGATCGCCAGGAGCAACCGTTCCAATCGTTCGCGCGCAACACGAACGTTTTTGGAGGGAAGGTATGGTCACCTTCCCGAAATTTCCAGAAGGCAACAGAAAAGTTTAGGAAAAATATTTTCCACCTTTTGTAGGAATCTCATCAATCGATTCGACAATGGCAGCTGCAGGTCAGGTCAGTGCGCGCCCACCGGTGGTAATTGACAGGGAAAAGGTAGGCCGCACTTCTCATTGATGAACCACACCCAATACACGCAAAGCGTCTAAAAGAAACGGATTGCCCGGCCCCACCCCCACTCGCTGATTGATTGCTTCTCCATGCCAGGTGTGCCCTCTTCTTCTGCGAGTGTTCATCAAGGTTGGTAGCCACCACCGTGTGGAGGACTTCCAAGCACGCGGCCGGGAGCCCTCTGAGGAAGTGCAGATCTACACCTGGTGCGCGCTCTTCTCATCTTGAACGCGCATGCCTGCGTGCACGCCTCGTTCTTGCAAACTGGCAAGCTGCCGCCGCTCAAGATGGTGCCCAAGCACTCACATCTGAACCTGTCGGATTGCAGGAAGGACGCCACGCTACGCGAGATGGCTAACCTCGTCAAGGAGGTCAACCCCACCGCCCGCAATAGCCGCGCGCGCATGTCGTTTGCCCTTGTGTTCCCCGACCACAGGTGACCTTCTTTGCTCAAGCACGCCATGCCTCCACGCGCACGCCGCACGGAGGCAGCACAGGGAGTTTAAGCTGTGGCCATGCTGTAGTGCTGAAGTTGACCTTATCTTTCTTTGCGTGGTATGAACCAAACCACACAGGGGTCGCTACCAGATCAAGAATGTTGGGGTGGTCTTCTCTGCAAAGCGTTCAGAGGACGATAGGAAGACTCTCGACGCTGTCCGCTTCGTGACCGGCGACTACCTCAGCGTGGCCATTCACGCCGACTGAGCTCCGTCAAATGATGAGTGTTCCTTCTTCTCCCATTTTCACTTCCCACTAAACACACGTCGCCCTGCCTCCACTCCAGCGCCCACCGCGTTTGGGCAGCTTTCTCTTGGGCTTGTTTTCCTCCTCTGGCTGTTGATATTTTTTGCCGACACAGAGAAATGGCGGGAATCCCTCACTTCTCCGCCAGAGCGAACGTTTGCCGGCACGGGCACTACGATTGAAAGGTCAAGCGATCGAAGATGGGAAACGAAGCCTCTGCCCCGATTCCGTACAATGTGCAGATAGAATGGACTAAGTTGCTCGGTCCTGGCTCCGCAGCAGTGCCTGCAGGCCGTGAGGGACAAGTAGCGGCATCGTGGGAAAACAAATTGTACGTCTTTGGAGGGGGCTCGAGCGGCGGAACCCAACAAGCCGACATGTGGACCTTCGATCTGGGTAAGTGTCTCCACCGACCGTTGGCGCTCCATTCCGCCTTTTGACCGTCTTACCTTTAGACTCCAACGAGTGGAAGGAGGTCGCCACCAGCGGCAATGGTAACCCCCATACTCCTGCTTGTGTGCAAAGCGCATTGCTTACCCGTCCTTGTAGCTCCCTCTGCACGCACTGGCGCTTGTGCCGCTGTGGTCGATGGACGCATGTTCGTATTTGGAGGCATGGACATGGAGCGAGGCTTCCTTGACGACTTCTACGCCTTCAACATCGGTACTCACCTCTCTTTGTCGCTTCTAAGTCGCGTCCTCATCGCCATTACTTGGGCCTGGTTCTGCAACCTCACTCTCCTCCAGCCGAGGGCAGGTGGGATCGGGTCCAAGCTGCCGGAGCGGGGCCCACACCTAGGGACAAGAGCGCCGTCTGCGTTATCGGCAAGTAAGTACCGGAAACTGCTCGTCTTCTTTTCTTCTTCTCGGCTTTGGTAGGAGACTGACTTTACGATGACAACAGGAAGCTGTACTTCTTTGGCGGCTTCGGGCCAGTCGAAGCTGAGGTGGAGATGCCTGATAGGGCTGACGACGGCGAGGACGAGGATGAGGATGAGTACGAGGACGAAGGGCCCGCCATGAACTTCAATTGGTTCGATGACCTGTTCGTCTACGATACGGGTGCATTTCACCTGCTCGGGCCTTTCCTTGTGTGACTCGACCTCGTGCTCACCTGTGTGCGTCGTGTAGAAACCAACACGTGGCAGCAAGTGGAGGCCAAGGGCCAGATACCTTCTCCGCGGGCTGCCTTTGGCATGGACGTGGTGGGCAGCTCCATCTACGTGTTTGGCGGCAGAGACACAACCAAGAGACAAAACGATCTCTACATGGTGCGGCCCATCTCTCAACGACACGACAGTATCGCCTCAATAACATTCACACTTTCGCTTCTCTTCGCCTTCAGCTCGAGACAACGACCAACACCTGGTCCAAGGTACCTACAGGCTCTGTAAGACCTCTGAGGCGCCTCCAAGACCTGCCCTGCTCACCACTTCGATTTGCCTCTCCTTGCTCGTGTTACACGCAGCTTGCGGTGTCTGGAGCGGCTCCGGCTGAGCGTTCTTTCCACACCTTCACATCGCTCGCCCCGGCCGGAAAGCAGCAGCTGGTGCTCTTTGGCGGTCTGTCTTCCACCAACGTCCTGCTGGACGACGTCCACATCTTTGACGTTGGTACGGTTCCCCTTCCCCCCCACGCACGCATCTCGGGCATGCGTGCCTTCCTCACACCTTGCCTACATGGCGCAGCTACGTCGGCCTGGGTCCAACCCACCATCGCTGCCTCCGACAACAGGATCAATGCTCGCCGCTTCCACTCGGCAGTCCTCCACAACAGGTCCTCCTTCACTTCTTCTTCTTCTTCTTCTGTTTATGTTTCTGATCGTTTCAAGTTGTTCCCTGGCACAGGTCGCTGGTCGTGTTTGGCGGTTCGAGCAACTTCAGCCCCGACACGCAGGAATGCCTCACCTTCCACAGCGACACGTTTTCGCTCGATCTCGGACCAGTCTTGGAGGCTGCTCCGGTGACCATTCCGCCGCCTCCTATGTCGACGCCGACCACCCCGGCGGCTTCCTCCTCCACAGGGCCGTCGGTGAGCTTCACATGTACTCCCCCTCTCTCCATCCATGAACATCTCGAAGTACACTAATTGGGCAATCAGCTTCCTCCACGCCAACAGAAGAAGAAGGCGAGGAAGGAACTGCAAGAGGAAAGAAGCGAAAGAGCGACCAGATCGAAGGGTCTGCAGGCACAGGCAACGGCGAAGAGGAGGAGGAAGAGGAAGAGGAGGAAGAAGGGAAACAACAATGAAGCAAGACTTCATCCATGAAAGAACAACGGTCGCCAAGGAAGGAGAGATGGGAATGCAACGTGACACATTTTTGGTAGTAACTGACCAACTTGACTAGCGAAACGAGATCTGCGTGGCGGAACAGGGCAAAAAGGTGATGCAAGGGGCCAACATGTGAAGACTAGAAGCAGTCCTCCTCGTCCCACACATCCTCGTCCTCCCACTCTTGGCCATCCTCGCCGCCATCTGGTTCGTCATCATCGTCTTCGTCGAACTTGAGGTCGATGGCCGCACGCAGCGTCTGAGCGATCACCGAGAGCGACATGCTCGACTGGCGCTTTCGTTTCTGTGTGCGCACGACAAAGACGCTCGTCGGATCAGGCAGGCCGCGCTCTGTGCATCATCCATGACGCACGCACGCACGCACGCACGCACGCACGCACGCACGCACGCACGCAGTAATGTCATCTAGGAAACTCACCTTTCGAAGGGCTTCGATGTCGATTTTGTTGAGTTGCTTGCCGGCCTTGATCTGCGCCAGCAGGGACGTATTGCCTGGCACGCTGGTCGAATGCATAGCGAGGGGGAGGAGGAAGGCTCGTCAATGCGCGCGTCACGCGAGGAACGGAGTGGCGATGGTGAGCTGGAAGCGAAGTGTTACCTCGACTGGCCAGAGGCGGTGAGGGGCGCCGGCGCCATTGGAGCCGTCGGAGCCGTCGGGGCCATGGGCGCTGCCGGCGCCGCAGGAATGGCCGAGTAAGATCCTGAGCGGTTGGGTGTCGGCTGCCGAGCAATCCAAGTAGGTAAGCCGAGCCAACCAACCATAAGATCATGAAAATAAGAAAAACCAATTAAAAAAAGAATCGTGCTGCAAAAAGCAAAAAATAAATTTAAAAATGCTGTGAGCAAATACCGCGGGAGCTGCGATGGCAGCCTGGGTGGTGAGGGTGCGCGCCACGGCGGTAATGCTGGCGACGATAAGCTGCGAGATCTGCGCAGAGAACGAGGCAGCTTTCTGATTGGAGGCGTAGCGCTGCTGGAAGGCCGCCAGCTTGGCCTGCACGCTGGCCAGCTCCCGGAGCAGCTCGTGGACCGACTGTAGAGGAGCAGTGAGCCAGCCAGCGAGCGAGGTCGAGTCGGGGGCGATTGTACCTCTTCCCGCTTCTTCTGCTCGATGGCGTACTCGATGAGTTCGTTCTCGGCCTTGGCCTGCGCGTCTTCGGCGGTGGCGATGGCCGTCTCCAACGTTTCCATCGTCGCCAGCACCTGGCCCAGTCTCTGCACGATCGCTGCGTTGGCCTGCGTGCGCGCGTAGGAGCTCTTGCGCACGCTCTGCCTCGCCTGCGAGTGGGTGGAGGCGCGGCCGGCCGCGGGCCCTCCCGGCTTCTCCGCCGTGCTCTTCCTGCCGTGCATGGCCTCCATCTTTTTCCTGTGCGCGTGTGGCCCACACGAAACCGAGATCAGAGTGTTTGAAGAGATGGGCTAGCGTGTGAACTGCTCTCCGTTGCCTCCCTGCGCGATCATCGTGGAAGAGGAAAGAGGGGAGCGGGGGCAACGTGCCTGGCGGCCTCCTTGCGCTGAAGGATGGCGTCCATCTCACGCTTGGCGTTGTCCTTCTCTCGACGAGCGGCGTCGAGCTTACGGATCAGCTCCTCGCCCTCCCGCCGCAGTTGTTCGTCGGACGCTGCAGCCGGCGACGCCGAAGCCGTCGACGCTGACCTATGAGCACAACCACCACCTTCTTGTGAGTTGTGTCCACCCCCTCGCTTCCCCCCCCCCTCCCCCGAGCCCCCCTTGATGCCGTGTACCCGGCCGTGGGCAAGGTCGTGACCGAACCGCTGCGGCCCCGCAAGTTCTTCAACCTGAGGAGTGGGCCAATGGAAGCCAAGTGTCAGCCTATCCAACCACTCAGAAATGCTGTCGACAGAAAAAGGAGGGGAGAGCTGGACCGGTCGTTGTAGGAGGCCAGGGCGGCCTGCGGCGATTTGGCGGTGGCGGTGGAGACTGGCGACGACGGCATGGACGAGGACGACGCCGGAGTAGGTGAGGCAACCGGCGAAGAGGAGGTCGAAATGGCAGGCGATGAGTTGGAACGGGCCATGCCTCCGCTGCTCGCCGGGTTGGTGTACGACGCCGACGACAAGGACGACGATGTCCCTGCCGATGGCGAAGACTGAGGTACGGACGGCGTAGTGGGTGACGAAACGGTGATGGTGGTAGTGGTAGTGGCAGCGGCAGACGAAGGAGTGGCGCTAGATGCAATGGGAGAGGCGGAGTTGCTGCCATTGGACGCAGACGCAGAAGAGAACGACGACTGAGAGGCCAGCGACGACGACGTGCCGCCCTGATTGCGTCTCCACGAGGGCGTGTTCGAAGCAGTAGTAGAGGCGGCGGTCGAGGCAGCCGTGGAGTAGGGGGAGCTGCTCGCAGAAGATTGCGACGCGGCAGTGGCGGCCGGAGCCGCTGACGTGGAAGAGGGCGACGATGGCGACGACGCTGAGGAGAGGGTGAAGTTACGCGGCAGCGTGTTGGACGCGTAGGTCCGCGACGTCGCAGCGCCACCTGCACTCGCGCCGCTCCCCCACTTCCGGCCGCTTGTCGACCCCGACCCGCTCGAGGCAGCTGCGGTCGTGGCAGTGGTCGAACTGGCTGATGTCGGAGACGCCGCCGAGGAGGACGCGATCGAAGGCGACGAAGAAGCAGAGGAGGAGGTTGACGTGGCAGGGCTTCCCCAACGACGCTGCGAGCCCGAGCCCGTGTTCGCAGGCGATGACGACGATGCCGGGGAGACAGTCGACGATGATGACGTGGCAGCAGCGGCGGTCGTGGGAGATGTGGACGAGCGACCGAACCCACTAGAGCCCGAGGCTATCGTCGCGGATGAGGTAGTGGGCGTGGCGGCGACGGCCGCGCGCGAGGTGGCCACCGACGGAGATGAACTCGAGATCGAGCTATTGTAGGGACTGCCGCCGGCTTGCCGAACGCCGGTCGCAGCCGCGGGAGTCGCCGAAGGCGTCGACGCAGGGCTGACCGGCGACGCCGCGCTGCTTACCGCCGCCGCCGAGACGGCGGGCGTCTTCTTCTTGAACGAGAAGCCACATTTTACGCAAAAGTTGGGGCTCCCCTGCACGCGGGGAAAAGCAAAGTAACGGTTACCGAGGCCGTCAATACTGCAGCTCTCTGGACGAAGCCTTGGTGAATGGCGTAAAAGAGAGAAAGAGAAAGAGAGGGAGGTTACCTTGTAGCCTGCACCGCACTTGCCGCAGTTGCCGTCCGGGTTCTGGCGGGCCAGCACGGACTGCCGCTTGAATGAGGCTCCACAAGAAGTGCAAAAAGAGGGCGCTCCCTTGTACGCCACGCCGCATTTATAGCAGTCACCTGTACCGGCGGGGGGGGGGGTGGCAAAGTTAGGTTCTCCCCTCCTACAAAGAGAATGGAAGGACATGTACCGCCGGCCGCATTCATGTCGAAGGCACCAACCACGAAGCAGTTGCAGCCTCTAGGTTGTAGCTGTTGTTGGTGCTCGTCGATTAATTTTACAGGCTATATCTTGTCGACAATCGCTCGGAATGTTAACCATGAGCCCGCAGAAATAGACCTCACCCCTTCTTTTTGCATAGAACAAACGATACAAGAGGAACGAATCGATCAAGTTCGATTCGAGGGAGGAACGGGGCGGTATGGCCAGGGCTATTCTTCTTTTTCTCCTCTTTATCGCCGTCTGTGCCGTAACGACATGGGCGAGCGAGGCTAAGGGCGACCAAGTCCGGATCTCGGTGACGAATTCGAGATTTGTGAAGGTAAAGCGGGGAGCCGAGGGAGTGGCCAAGAGGCAGCCAGCCAACTTCTTCAGCGACTACCACAGCCAAGAGGAGATTTCGCAGTTCCTTGATGACATTGTCACCAGGTGTCCCAACATCGCACGCAAGTACTCCATCGGCCAGTCGGTTCGAGGCGCAGAGCTCTGGGCCATTCGGATCACTGACAACCCTGGTATGCCAACCAAGCCCCATCAACAAGCATCAAAATAACTTTTGTTGCTGCTTTCCTTCTGATTGGGATGCACAGACGTGAACGAGGTCGGCGAGGTGGAGGTACAGTACATCGCCAACATGCACGGCGACGAGGTTGTGGGTCGTGAGATGTCGCTCTACTTCATCGACTACCTCTGCACCAACTACCACCAGCCGCGCATTCAGGCCCTCGTCGACAACACCGACATTCACATTTTGCCCACTCTTAACCCTGATGGTGCGTGTTCTGTGTGTTGTTGCGTTGCGTTGCGTGCTGAGGGGCGATTCTGCTTACACACACTCCCCCCCTCTCTGGCGTGCGTGCGGTGTTGGTCCACAGGCTTTGCCAGCCAGCGACGCGGCAACAGTCACCGTGTTGATCTCAACAGGAACTTCCCCGATCAGTTCAGCACCGCCACGTGGGGTCGCTCTATCCCGCTCCCCCCGCTCGGTCGGGGCGACGGCTCCTTCATCCTGCCCGTCGGCGCCTTCGAGCCCGAGACGCTGGCCGTGATGACGTGGATGGGCGAGCACAACTTTGCCCTCGCGGCCAACTTCCACGGTGGGTCTGTTGTGGCCAACTACCCGTTCGATGGCAACCGCGAGCGGCAGACCGGTAGGTATACCGCTAGTCCCGACGACCTCGTCTTCAGGTACACACAACACAACACAACACAACACAACACAACACAACACAACACAACACAAAAGCGGCTGCGCCATCGCGGCAGTCAGTGGACAACTGTACACTAAACTGAACGCGTGCTTGTGTGGACAGCCAATTGGCTCGGGCCTATGCGGCCGAAAACACCCCGATGGCTCAGTCGCGCGAGTTCCCGGGCGGCATCACCAACGGTGCCGACTGGTACGTGCTCTACGGGGGCATGCAAGACTACTCCTACCTGTGGCACGGCGCCCTGCACATCACCATCGAGCTCTCCGACATCAAGTGGCCGAACAAGGCCTCCCTGCCCTCGTTCTGGGATGACAACCGGGAGTCGATGCTGGTCTACCTCGAGCAGGCGAAGCACCGCGTGTGGGGCGTGGTCACCGACTGCACCACCAAGGCGCCCATCACGGTCGGCACCGTCATCGTGGCCCCGGCGGAGTGCGGCGCCAAGTGCAGCATGCAGGCCGTCAAGCTCGACCGCGAGACGGGCGACTACCACCGCATCATGCCGCGGACGACGGACACCGAGTACCTCTTCACCGCGTCGAGCACTGGCTACGTGTCCGCCAACTACACCGTTTCCATCGGTCCCAACACCGCGTTCCCGCTTCGCCTCGATTTCTGCCTCAAGAAATAGGGCTGTGAAGCTGAATGACCAGAAGCTGCACCGGCGTCTCCTCCCTGTCAGGTGTTCTTGCGCACTTTCACGTTATTTAACACACAATTATATTAATTATTATTCCTCAATTTTTATTCATATTTTGACCAAATTGGTACCCTCAAAACAAGCCCATGGTGCTTTACCTTTTTCGTGTTGCCATGCCACGCAACCAGAAAAAGACGCCTGCCCGCTACCAAGCAGAAGGAAAGGAAGACGATGAGGAGAACCCAGAGGCACCCAAGGCAAAGGGTTGATGCCGTAGACGTTCTGCGGATATGCCTGGACGAGGCAATCTCGCAGGAGGTCACTGATGTGTTCTTCTTCGGCTCGGCGCTCTACAGCCCCAACCCCAACAACTTTGACCTGATCGTGCTGGGCGTTCCCTCCAACCACGACAGCCGGAAGCGTCTGGAGAACATAATGAGCGCCAGAACCGGCTGGACAGTCGATGTCCACTGCCTAGAGAGGGACTCCCCCTGGCTTCAGCGGCTCGAGGGTGACGGCGTAGGGGTGTGGCTGCTTCGCGGAGGCCGCTTCACCTCGACAGCCGTCAGCGTCAGGGAGGGCAAACTCGCTCCGACTTACGTCGGCAGGCTGGGGCTGCGTCAGTTCGTGCGCTTCCTGGTGAGCAACCTCAAGGTCTTCGCGCTGGCCCTGCACAAGCGGTCGTCCATCATGGACTTTCTTTCCCGGACCTATACGACTCAGCGCATCGGTTGTGGAAGCTCTATCTGGACTTCAAGCAGGTGGCCTACGACACGTGCTCGCGAGACAAGGTGGTGGACAAGCTCGAGGAGCTACTGTCCACCGACCTCTCCGACCTGCGTATACTGGCCCAGCATTGCAGCGCCAACTTGGCTGTTACTTCGGGCAGGCCGCGCCGCGACAGCAGCTTGCCCGAAGTGGGGCCAACTGTCTACCACGCCGTGAACGAGTATGAAAGCCTACAAGTAATTTGGTCGACGCTGCCTTCTGACCCGATGCCTGTATCCACAGGATCGTAAGTCACACCATCCACTCCCAGGGCCTACAAGATGCGGTTCTTGAAGTGGTGGGGAAGATCGAAGCTGCCTCTCTGAATGTTTTAGACCCGATCCGGGTATCGGAAGAAGTGCTGCGGTACTCTCACCTGTCCTTGGCGGGAAGCTGTTCCTCGTGTGGATAACGATCCCTGCAGACGCTTGCCGAAGAGACCATCAGGTGACGACGACGGGCAGCCTCGACCCGTAGGGCGATCCAAAGTGAGGTGAGTAAGCTGGCAATATGCCTCTTGTAGGACCTGCTAACTCTTGCGCTGATCTTCGACAGCTCGCTCAAGAGCGATGGTGGTGGTGTCCTGCTGGAGAACGTCCGCACGACTGTGGGCAAGAGACCACGCAGCGCTCCCACTACTCCCAACGCCGGGTCGCGGCAGAGGAAAACCAACACTGTCCCCCCTCTGGATGAGTCGGAGATGGTCATCGACCGGGAACTGTCCACTGACCGCCCGAACAAGAGGAGCCGTTCAAGCGCTGGCACAGGCGACGCTGCCCCCAAGACCTTCACAGGGGAGGGAGAGCGCAGGGGAGCTTCTCTTGACCGGAGTCTGCGGAGCGAGCGAGTTAGCAAGCCTGCCGCTGCATCGCCGGAGGGTAGGACCACTGGAGGTCGCGCTAATCGCAGGCGGTAAGAGGGACAGACGTCTTGCTGTCACTCGATCACCTTATCCATCAGAAACCGCGCAGTGTAAAGTGCAGAGGACATAGGTTTTATATTCATACAATACAGTTTCATACTCACTTGCTCCCCTCGTCTACGAGTCTGACTTTGTCGATGCCCAGAAACTCGACATCGCTGAAGCCGTCTGGGTGGAGTCCCACTGGAAGGTCGGCGTCCAGCCACACCGGCTTGCGCATGTGCCACTCATCCATGAGGCGACGGATCGGTATGCGGCCTTTGTTCAGGTCGACCTCCATTGAGCGCAGAACGTTGGCGTGGTTGGACGGGGTGACGAGCTCAACACGCACCCTGTCCACCTTCCCCGAGGGGGGCCGGATCGCCACCTTGGGCGCTTCCACCACCTTCTTCGTTCCGACAGATGAGGCTCCCCCAATGGGTGCGCGGCGTCTCATCAAACGCTCCTCTTCCTTGGATAGGTCCATCTTGCTTTTCTTCACCTCTGTCCCCACAAGAACAGCCAGATCTTTCCTCTCTTGGCGGAACAGCCACCAAGCCACGTCATGCCAGGAACGCATACCAACAATTCCTACCGTGTTTAAGATAGCTAAATTTGCATTGGTGCGTGACGATCGTAACAAACACAACTGGAAGCACAAAAGATGAACACCAACGCCTCGCTCGCGGTCGTCCGAGCTCAGGCCGTGGTGCGGGGCTACCTCGTTCGGCGTAGATACGCTCCATTGTGTGCGTTGTTCCCTCGCTGCAACCAATAATTAAGTTTTTTCTTTTATTTATTTGTGGATTTAAATGTTGTGTTGTCGTAATTATGACTGTTGCAAATACTGAGCAACGTCCTGACTATGCTCAGTGAGGAGAGCACGGAAGAGAACTCAAATTGTGGGGGAAATACTCGACACCGAGCGAACTTACGTGCAGGGCCTGCACGTCATCGTCGGGGTACGCTCCCCCCAAAGCCTCAATCGCCCTGGGCAGCTGTCGGCCACCCGACTGGCCCGGCACGCCATGGGAGAGTTCACGCGCGTGCGTTTCCTGCCCTGTATGTGGACCCCTGCCACAGGTGTTCCTCAATCCTCTCCGGAGTGCTCTGGCGGGCCCATGCCCTGTCATAGACACGCAATCCCTCACTCAGGCTCGCTACTCCGTCCACCATCAAACGTTCATGATCTGACGCCGGTCTTGCTAATCGTCGCACGCGTGGATGCTGTTGTTGTTGTGGCCGCACAGATATTCTCGATCGTGGAAGCGCTCCTGGCCGTGAATCAGGAGCTGCTTAAGAATCTTGAGCAGCGCTACAAGAACTGGTCGCAGCAACAGACCATCGGCGACGTGTTCCTACAGATGGTGCGTTGCTGGGCCGCTCTCCTTTCTCTCTACTCTTGCTCCAAATAGGGGCCTCGGTTTGCCGCTCATCTCATTCTCTCTGTGTGTCCTCTCCCCAAAGTGTCCGCACTTGAAGGGGTACAGCGAGTATTGCCGCAACTACGACTACGCGGTGAGCTACCTCGATCGCTTGCAGGCGTCCACTCCGGCCCTTGCGAATTTCGTTCAGGTAAGCTCGTCGTCGTCATCATCATTGTCGTTGTCGTTATCGTTCGCAAAACAAACCATTTTCATCGGCGCCTTGGTTGGCTGACGGTTGCGCCGCTGCGGCGTACACGTGTGCAGATATGCAGTAGTTTCCCGGAGGCGAAGGGCTTGAGCTTATCGTCGTATCTCATCATGCCCGTTCAGAGAATCCCCCGCTATACACTCCTCATTCAGGTAAGCCCCACTCTTGCGCGCTGATTGATTGATACATTGATAGAGGTGGTTGTTCAACCGTGTGTGTGTTGGAGTACCAAAGGATCTGCTCAAGCACACGGATGAGACCCACCCCGATCACAAGAACCTGAGCCAGGCCCACGTGCGCATTCAACAGGTATACATCAGCACGAACATCGACTATGTGGTCGATCAACGTTCTATTTTATTGAGTATGATATGCGGGCTGCACTGCGTCAAACTCTGACATTCGTTTGCGTGAATCGCGCAGGTGGCGGACTACGTCAACAACAGCATGCAGATGGCGTTGACCAACTCGGTGATCCTGCGCATACAGCGACACCTCGGCGCCGACATCACGGTAAGCGACACCACCACTCCAGCGTCTCTGTGTGCCGTGCGAGTGTTGTGTGTGTGTGTGTGTGTGTGTGTGTGTGTGTGTGTGTGTGTGTGTGTGTGTGTGTGTGTGTGTGTGTGTGTCACTGTCGTCTCACCTATTGCACTCCCTTCTCTCAGCAATTGTTGGACTCGACCTGCGTCTTCAAGAAGGAGGGCAAGTTTCGGCGAATCAAACAAGGGCCCAAGGCGACCGACCGCCTGCAGATGTTCCTCTTCAACGACCTGCTGCTCGTCGCCGAGAAGGCTCGCCACCCCCTTTCCTCTTCTCCCTCTCCTCTCTCCTATCCTTTGTTGTGCCTGCGGCCAGGCTGACCGCCCCCCTCGCTCTCCTGTGATCATGCCGTGCAGAGCTTTGGCCACATTCGGTCGTACAAGTGGAAGGTCAACATTCCCATGAAGGGGCTGTGGCTGCAGGACATTCCGGACAATTCGCTGCCGGACCTGCCCAAGACCTACAAGAACCTGTTCTACCTGGTGGGCCCGAAGAAGGCCTGGATCGTCTTCCCCAAGAAGGGCACGCTATCGGTGCGCTCTCACCGTCCCCGATCAAGAGTGGGCGAGCGAGAGTGGATCCAGGCTGACCTCGCATGCGCGCGCGTGTGTGCGTGTTGGATCGACCACTGTACAGGAGAAAAACAACTGGATGCGAGATATTCAGCAGTGCATAGACGACCACATCGTCAAGCACCCCGAAGACAAAGGTCTCACACAGATGCACACCACACACTACACACCACACATCGTATGACAGACGCCTGACTGTTGATGTCGACGCCAGGGGCACGAAACGAATTCAAGCTGCCATTCATTTCCACGAGCTCGTCGTCGATCACGATCAGACGCAAGGGGCGAACGGCCACCGGCGAGCCGCCAGAGGCCCCCTCTCCCTCGCAGCCGTCGCAGACGCAGCTCCTGTTCGCCTCTCCCTCGTCCCACGCCTCGCGCTCCTACTCGGACCTGTCAACGTTCCAACTTGGCACGTCGCCGCCGCCGCTGCCGTCGTCGCCGTTGGCGTCGACGACGCCCTCGGGGGGCAGCGGGGTGGGCTCGAAGGGATCCACCCTGCGCCGGCCGCGGCCCTCGCCCGTGATCCTGTCCGACCCGCAGGCCATCTTTTCGTCGGTCGACGGCCCCGCCTCGCCGACCATGTCCGCGCCCAAGCGCGAGACGCCCGTGATGCCGGTGGCGTCGTCGCCCTCCCTGCTGTCGCTCGCAGTTCGGACGGCGCCTCCGCCATCGAGCCCGAACGGCGGCCCCGGCGCCGGCGGACGACAACTACCCCTGCCCTTTGCTCCTCCCGGTCCCCCTCCGCGACCGTCGCCGCCGGTGCCTCGGAGGGCGGCCGGCGCCCAGCAGCCAGCGCCGCCAGCAGCTCCCGCAGCGAGGGCCGAGCCCACGGGCAGCTGGGACGCCACCCTGAAGGAGGACCGGCCGCTGTGCTCCAACCGACACTTTTGCACAATCAAGGACCCACAGGTGCGCGCTCGCTCAGGCGTGATCCCCCCCCCCCTCCCTCACGAGGCGCTTGGACTGACAGCGCTGTGCTCGTGCGGTTGGTGGTGTAGCATTGGGTCGACTACAAGCATTCCACATCGACAGCGGAGGTGATGGCCAAGCTACGCAACCCGAGGGCCCAAGGTGAGTGCTGCCTTCTCTCTCTCTCTCTCTCTAATTAATTTGCGAGTGCTGACCGCCGAACGTTTGGCGTGCATACAGGCAAGCTCTACGGGTCCAACACGCTCGACGTGCGGTCACGTGTGCGCACTCCGCAGGACGGAAAGGGAGGACCAGCGTAGAGGCAGAGGGCACGGTCCTTTCGAGATGTAAAACATAGAGCTCTCGCCCACGAGGCAAAGAACTTGCGTTCCAACTCCAGCACAGCCACCTTCTGGGTATACGCAAAGAGCTCATGGTGATTGAAAAACTATTTACTTGCTTTCCGCATGTGCGCAGGAACGATGAACGCCTTACGACTTCTGCGAGGGAATCTGGCAGACGGCCCCCTCCTGCTTCTCCCACTGCTCGGCCGTAATGGGCGGCCGCACCTCATGGGTGAGGACCTTCTCCTCCTGCACCTTCTCGTGGATGTGCTTGGTCTGCTCGATGACGTGGGGCACCACCACCTCGCGTTCAACGACGGGGGTCACCTGCTCGATGACCTTCTTGTGCACAGTCTCCTCAACGATGGGCTTGAACTCCTGGCGCTGCTTCTCCACGCCCAGGAACTCGGTCTTGGACTTGATGTCGGGCGCGGCGCCCAGGCTGCGGTTCTCGAGCGCTGTCGGGACCGCACTGGCCTTCTCCTGGCGGGTGCCGAGCTCGACCTCCTTGGCGGTCTTGGTCACGAGGGTCGGGCGCACCTCCTTCTCCACGATGGGCTGCACCACCTGGCGCACCTCGGTCTGCTCTCGGTCGATGTGCACGACAGGCTGCACCTTTTCTACACGTTTTGAACGACATAGCGTGTGGTTGGTGGCGGATAAGCAAGCCGATGGTCGGGAACAACATGTTGCGTACCGATCTCTACTTCGCGTATCTTTTCGATCTCCTTCTGGGGCTGGCACTGGACCTCCTTGGTATAGGTGACGCCGCCTTCCTTGACCGTCTCGGGGCGAGCCTTCTCCTGCGTGGCGGTGGTCTCCACTACCGTCTTCTTCTCCTCCTTTTTGGTCGTGGTGGTGGTCTCCTCCGAGGGCCTGAAGATCTGTTTCAGAAGGTCCATGTCGCTGTTTCGTTGTTGGGATGTTGTTACACTCTGCAACGGGTAAGGAGAGAGTGGAGCGACTGGAGGAGCACGCTTACCTTGGTTGTTAAGCTGTTGTAAAGGTTGTTGTGGTTGTAGTGGTAAGGTTAGGTTGGAATGGTAATGGCAATGGCTCCTTTGGAGCCTCATTTATGATGTGGGCAAGGCCTCACCGGCCATCAGCCCGACACCACCACTTGCTGTCGACCGATCTTTCCGCCGGTTCTGGAGTTGCCCCACCGAGTTTTCTCCCAAAGCACTGGAAAACCGCAAACCTGGGCCCTACGGCAACGCCCTGCAACGGGCAACCTGCCCGTTCCCACAGTCGCTCGCCACGCGGAGAGGTGAGCGAGGTGGGCCCTGTACGCTATACGTATGGGCGAAGGCTGGGGAGGCTGGGACTTACATCATGGGATTTCATGAAGAGGGGAGCATGCTCATGCATTTCTTTGCAACTAGATGACTCGTCTCGCAGACAGAGATAAGGGTACAGGGTGTGCGTCAACAGCACCACGCGCAGAAAGTGTGTGTGGTCGTGGCCACCGCCCCCCTGACGCGCCAAAGCTTTGTTGGGTTGCTGGAGGCCAACGGCGCGCGTCGACGTTCAGTCGATCACGATGGTGTCCGCTTGGCTGCTGCCGGGCCCAGCGTTGCCATTGGCGCTGCTGCCGAGACTTCGCGGGTGGTCATCGATGAGGAAGACCTCCGCTGGCGCCGCCTCCCTCCCGGCCGTGTTGGTGTGGGCGTGGGCGGGGGCGGTGCCGGCCGTGCTCTCCCGGAAGTCGTCCTCGTCCGAGTAGTCGTCCTCGTCGTCGTACGAGGTGCGGTCGGCCGGGCTGTGCTCTCCGTCGTCCTCGTCGTCGCTGTTCCTCTCCATGCGCACGGGGCGCAGGATGAGCTCCTGCCCGACGGCAGCGGCCGGCGCCGCCACCTCCCCCTCGCCCTGCTGGCGTTGCTTGGCGGCCTCGGCGTCCAGGTCGATCTCCTGCACTCCCACCTCCTTCCTCTTCGAGCCGGCCAGCCCTGAGGCGATCGTGGGGAGGGAGGATCGGGGGAGTCAACACCACATGGCCTCGATGGGCGGTGGAAGATAAGAGGGGGGAGGTGTGTGTTGACGCACTTTGCTTCTTCTCCGACTTGTCGGGCTTGGTGAACGTGCCGTCGGGATGGATCTCGGCCTTCATCGTCTCCGAATCCATCGAATTCAGAATGGAATTGAAATACTCGTCGATGAGCAGCTCCTGCGCCGACAACAAGTAAATAAAGCCCAGCCCATTCCAACCCAACCGACGCATATCAGCGGGCAGTCCAAGACCCAAGAGGTTGGGAGCGGGGCGCGTACGTGGAATGGAATGGGACCGTTGCACACCGGGCAGTGCCATAACCGCTGCTGATGACAAAATTGCAGATAAAACTAAAGAAAAGGCGTAGCGGGGGGGGGGCACAGGAGTGAGTACAGTACTGATAGGGGCGGGGGGGGTTAGGTATTGGGAGGAGGGGGGAGGGGGGCAGTTACTCGAACGTCAAAGCACTGCAGGTGGTTGCAGCGGAGGCCCCTGGCCGGATGCTCGATGCGACAGTAGCCGAGCGGGCAGCGGAGAGAGACCAGCACCTTGGTCTCCTCCACGTCGCCGGTCGACGTGGGCTTCTTGTACTCGGGCGACGACTTGGCGATGGAGGGCACGATCTGTGTGCCACGGCCAGACCCACGGGAAGAGCGAGGAGCAGAGGTGAGCGAGCGAGCCGTGCCTGCATTTGGCGCGGAGAGAGGGGAGCCACGCGTACATCTTCGGCGCTGATCTCTTGGATGAGCTGCACCACGGCCACGCCCGAGATGTTCTTCTGGTTGGAGAACTCGAGCATATTGCTCTGGCCGACGAGCGAGGTGACCTCGGCAGGAGAGGGCGTGATGAAGGGGTTCTGGATGTGTTTCGATCGAATCTTCTTGTAGTTCTGATGACGTGTGTGTGTGTGTGTGTGTGTGTGTGTGTGTGTGTGTGTGTGTGTGTGTGTGTGTGTTAAAGTAGAGCAACGATCCAATCACGTAAAAAGAACACTCACGGCTCACCTTGGTTAGATCGACCGGCTTGCCGTTGATACGGAGGTTGGAGTCATAGCCGAGCGCGATGTCGCTCTGCTTGAGGGTGGAGAAGAATCGGATGTGTACGCCCAGCTTGCGCTCGTTGCTGCCTTGTATTTCCTGCAGGGTGGGCACGTCCAGGTTGAACACTGCACACAAGAGGGAGGAGTAGTTGAGTGTTGACTCTCTCGCTCGGCTTTGCCATCGCCAAGAGGGAGGGACCCTACCATGCCGCACGAGGACAGATCGATCGGTGGCGGTGCGTCCCTTGGGGCCAAAGGAGAGGACAGAGATCTGCTTGAGGACGCGGTAGAAGGGGTTCTGTTGCTGCTGGAAAGTGACTTCGTTGTACAACTGCGGCGGGGATCTAGTGGGCGCGTGCGACACAGCGGCCGAATAGGCGTGCGGATGCATGTAGAGATTGACGTTAACCGTCCTGTTAGAAGATGGCCGTTTGGTAAAATTGAACGCTGCACAAAGGATGAAGTGAAATGGCAAAAAGAGAAAAGGGACACGTGGAAAGATTATTGGAGGGGGGAGGGGACATACGAGTTGGGCGGCATGATGACCAGCTTTGCGTTGTAGTTTACGGATGGCAGAGGGGCGGCAGTCCGTGGCCGCTTGGAGGGCGGTGCGCTGTCATAGCTACTTGACGATTGCATGGAACCGTAACCACTGTTTGTTTTAAAAGAAAAGATGCAACCGTTAGATTGAATCGCCGCTTGGTCGTGGAAAAGGCTAATGTCAAGATCTTGTGACGGAATGATGAAACTTTTGAAAAATCGCGATGACAAAGGGGAGGGAAGGCACCTGAGGGTGGTTTGGGTGGGGCCAGCACCACCGTCGTCAGAAGCTGCGCTGGTGGCGCTTGGGAAGAGCTCTTCAGCCACGCGCTGAGTAAGATCGCACTTGTTGCCCGAGATCTTGATGTTCTTCTTGAGCTTGGACTTGAGATAGGTGATGAGCAGCTTGAGATCGGACACCTTGAAGTAGGCCAAGTTGCCCTCACTGTTGAGGCAAGTTACTAGCCGCTGGTGCTGCGCTCCGAGCCTATCGGCCAGGTAGTCGAGATCTTTGTCGTTTAAAACGGCGCGTACTGAGGCGGGCAGCTGCGCAGCGTATGAATGAGGAGCAGCAGGCGAAGATGATGTTGATGAAGATGAAGATGATGTCGATGCTGCTCTTTGACTTGTTGACATTAAAAGATTTTGATTGCCTGAAAAAGAGGGAGAGGCAGAAGCAGCTATCGAAGAGACCGGCGGAAGGAAGTGCTGAGAAGGGCCGGGGAAAGGAGGGAGGGAAGGAGGCGGAGGGAGTGTCAGACCCGGGATGAGGGTTGCAACAGATTCCCGCGAACTGGCGAGTGACGACGATGAGGAATGGGGCGAGGAATGAGGCGAAGGTGTCCACTCACCACTTGCCGATGAATGATGCAAAGGGGCTAATGGATGGTTCTGCTGCATTCGAGCCGCACAAGCCGGCTCCAGCGACAAAGACAAAACGAAAACTGCTGACAATCCTGTAACCGCCGGTAATAGTTTTGTTGTTTTTTGTCGACTTAGCCGTTTTTTCTTCGAATCGAAAGACAAAAGGAAAGGTGCCTAGGCCGTGGAATCGATTCTGTTCTGTGCAACTCTCAATTAATTGGATAGCTGGATGGTGGGCTGCAATACCACCTCCTCCTGGGATGGCTGGGCGGCGGACATGGCCTGCTTCTCAAGGACGACCTCGACGAGGATGGCCTCGGCGCTGCACGTCCCCTCGTCGTCTGTGCAGTAGTAGATGTTTGCCTCCCACTCAAGCGTCTCACTCTTCTGCGCGTCGTCATCCCTGTCGCTGTGCACACGCACACGCACACGCACACGCACACGCACACGCAAACACATAACAAGATTCAGGTCTAGATAAGAGCAGCCATCAGCGGTTCCTCCTTACCTGACGCGCAGCCTAACGACCACGTCTTCGATGGTCTCGGTGTTGAACCTGCCCTTGACGAACGTGAACTCGCTGAACAACACAGACGGCTGACCTGTCTCGTTCCATAGCGAGGTCGAGAGGAGTGTGGGTGACCTCGCCTTAACCCCTCACATGCGACTGCCTGGCAAAGTTGCAGGCGGGGCACACGCACGCGCACGCGCACACGCACACGAACAGAGAGAGCGAGCTGAGGTTTACCCTGTGGCGTGACGAGCTGCCACTGCGAGGGCGCGTCGGGAGTGAAGTGGTGGCCGGCGGGAGGGATCGCGGCGGTCTTCACTCGGATCGTGACCTCGCCCGAAGGCGGGACGACGAACGGGCCCTGACGCGTGAGCGTGGCCCTGCTCCTGTTCACCAGACGCTTGAGGGGCTGTCCAAACACACGGCGTGTGGGTGCAGTCAGAGATTGGCCAATCCTCGCGTCGCGACCACCAGGCGCAGAACGAACCTGGGCCTGCGCGGCACTGCTGGCGGGCGGCGCGGGCGAGGTCGCCGCCGGGAAGCCGGTCAGGGCGAGCGTGCGCACCGAAGCCGTGTCGACATCAACCACCTTGCAGTCGCAGACCGGTTAGCCTCACTCATCCTTTATCTTCTCGATATTTATTAATAATTACGATAAAAGAAATAATTAAATAAAAAGAGACTATTTAAAAGAGAAAGGTACCCGGATGGCGTGGTTGTTGGTGTCGCATACAAAGAGCGTCTTGCCGTCCGCGGTCACGCACGCTCCTGAGGGCTCGTAGAACTGTGCCTCGGCCCCGCTACCTGCTCGCCGTGTTCAACATGCTATGCGTCAGCAGCCACCTTGCGTACTGGCCTTTTGCGTGTGTGGGGGGAGAGGCAAGCCGCTGACCGTCGCTGAGCCCGGGCTTGCCGTTGCCCAGCCAGAAGGAGATCACGTTCGTGGCGGGGTCGAGCAGCTTCACCTTGTGGTTGTACGTGTCCGTCGTGACCACCCTGTCGAGCCCGCCCGCGACCCAGCACACGCCCAGCGGGTGCTGCAGCCGGGCGTCCCTCGCCTTCCCCTCCTTATCACCGTAGGCAAACTGGGAAAAGGGCGCCGCGACCGACCGTTCGGCCGTCAGCCCCTTGCGTGCGCGTGTGTGAGAGTGAAGGGGGGGGGTGTACGAGGTTCTTGGGGTCGATGTCGCCGCCGACGATGGTGCGGGTCTTGCCGTTGGTTCGGTGGATGGCACGAACGGTGCTGCTCTCCGCGTCGGCGATGAAGATCTCGGTCGGACCCACGCTCAGGCCCGAAGGCTGAGCCCACGACGCTGTCCCCATTCCAGAGTCGTGAGACACGCACTGGGACACACGGACAACGGCGACAGAGACAGCAAGGTCACACAGGAGAGAGAGAGAGAGAGAGATTGACCAAACCTTTCAGGCGGTTGGTGTTGTTTCTGTTCATCTCCTGGCCGTCGCCGGAGTAGTTGGTCGCGACACCGGAATCGAGCGAGACCTCCCAGATCTGATGGGTGCCAGCCATGGCCACGAACAGCTGCTGACCTTTTTTGGTTCATCGGTTGAGCCACCAGTTCGGCAGAGTCGCACATCGCACGCACACGCGGGATAGAAAAAGCGGCACCGTCCGAAGAGAGCGCGACGTCCCAGGGAGTCGAGAGTTGCTGCTCGCTGCCCGACTTGCCGCCCACAAAGTCGTTGCCCTGGGTGCCGTCGCCCGCGATGGTCGCCACGGTCTTGGCCTAACTCACGACGCGCAATACATTACTACCTTCGCAAGGAGGAGGACGACTGTCGTGGGCACCTTTAGGTCGACAACGCGTAGCGCGTGGTTCTCGGCATCGGCGACGTAGAGCCGTTCGTGTTGGTCTGACCGAGCGCATTAGAAAGGAAAATAAAAATGAATAAAAACGAATAGAAATAAAAAATAATAAATAAATGAGGTGAGTACTGGCCGTAGAGCCAACACGAACCGGTCTTGTGGTAGGCCAATCCCTGAAGGCGATTGAACTTGGCATCGGTGTAGCTGCCGTCCTTGAAGCCCAGCGCGCCCTTCGTTCCGATTTGGTCGAGGAAGGCGCCCTGGAGGTCGGTCACCACGATTCGGTGGTTGTTGGAATCCGAGATGAACAGCCGGCCGCCGACGTTGTCGATCGCGATCTTGCCCGGATACAGCAGCGGAGACGTCGTGGGCTGCACACCAGTTGCCCGAGTCCCTGTCAGGGCTCGGCGCCAAGTGGGGAGCACGCCGTACACGCACGCGCACACGCACGCGCACACAGCGTACGGATTTGTTCTTTTCCAAAAGGGCGGGGAGGGCGTGGTTGCTGAACTGGCTCTCGTCGAATGAGTCCAGGGCCACGGTGATGAACTCGTCCACGGCCGCCTTGTTGCCTTCGCCCGTGAAGAGCGCCAACTGTCGGCACGACCCGACCCGACACAAGATATACGCACACAATGAGTGGCTCTATGATTGGTGTAGCGAGGGAGCTCCGCAACGCCGACACGGCGCCGTACCGGCTTGAGGTCGGGTCCGACGAGCATGAGCGTCGGCCAGCAGTGGATATCGTAGGCGTTCCACAAGACCAAATCCGCGTCGTTCTATAGACCGTTTGTTACCAACGAAGAGTGAGCCAGCATCGGGTCGCTGGAGAAGCAAGCATCGGCAGAATTGTCCAGGAACCGTACCACAACAGGATGGTGAATGTCGTAACGCATCACGGCTTGCTTGATCGCCTCGTTGTCCTTCTCGCTGGTGATCAGATAATGCGTTGTGGTGAGATTGGACGGTCGAGCCCGCGACGCGGAGACACGGTGATCGACGTACTTTTCGAACTTGGCCGAGTGCACGCCGACAAAGACCACCGCGCGGTCGGCGTACTTGTGCTCGAGTTCGGCGAGCTCGGGGAGCACGTGGATGCAGTTGATGCAGCAGAAGGTCCAGAAGCTAGAGGCAGACAAAGACGGAGGAGAGGGAGAGCGAGACAAGTTTGCCAGCCGGCCAGTCACAGCGTCAGCCAGGCGAGACCCACCATCACGCGGTGATCCTGGGTGAGCCGTACTCAAGGACAGCGAGCTTGCCACGCAGGTCGTGGCCGAAGTTGAGCGGCCGAGAGAGGTTGAACCAGGTAGCTCCCTGTGGCAGCTCCAGCAAC
Organism: Acanthamoeba sp. SK_2022b; assembly: GCA_027943245.1. Classification (NCBI taxonomy): domain Eukaryota; phylum Discosea; order Longamoebia; family Acanthamoebidae; genus Acanthamoeba; species Acanthamoeba sp. SK_2022b. Next base: position 81,599 of record JANDJZ010000223.1, read on the forward strand.
TCCTCTCTTCCTGCCAGGGCTCGCACCTTGGCCAGGTGTGTCCGAATGGCCTGGGAAAGGCGTGGCATAGCGATGAGCAGCTGCCCCGTCCATGGTACAAACAAAGGGGGCAAGTGCCTCAGTTCGTTCGTCCTGGAGCGTGAGCTGCTTGAGGGCGCCCTGCAGTTCAAGACTCAAGCTCTGCACTGCATACCGAAGGGCAACGTAAATCGCACGAGATTGGCGTTGCATCCAAGGAGTAGCGTACATTGATCTTTGAAAGGGGCGTCCATGGTTAATCGATTAAATCAATTGGACAGAGAAGCAATAAATAAATCTGATAAAAATTGTGCCGTTGGTTGCCCAATAAAAACTAGCACTTCCCAGACGCCCTTCACACCATGGTGTGAGACCACTGTAGAGTGGAAGCACTGACATATCAGCAAACCTCATTGGAGTACATGGTGCGCAAGAGGCATAAACCAAATGCACAGATATAGAGGATGCACTGGGTGGGTGACAGCCAATGCAACAACCAGGCACCTGCCAGCCTAAGGCAGTCATATCTATATGCCATCTACTGATCTAAATTGGGTAGGACCAGCTGTCAAAACACCCAGTCACACCCCAAGTGTATAGGATACAATGTATATTCCATCTCTCCAGTGAGATGAATCAGGAGTCAGGAGCACAAGGAGAAAGCACAGGCAAAGGAAGAGTCTGAGTTGGAAGTCATGATGGAGCTGGAGGAGAGCCTGAGTGGAGAGGACAAAGAGGAGGTGGAAGAGCCTGGTCCAACTGAGTTGCTTCTCCCTTATCAATCCTTGCCTGTCAAGGACAGGGCAGCATTCTTGCTCCGCTACTCCCTTGAACAACAAGTATGATTTCTTCTTCTTTTCTCTATTTTTCCTTAAAAATTTATGGGTTTTTTTTTGTAATCCGCATTAGATTTGGTTTTGAGTGTTGTTTGCACACTTTGACAATCCAACACACATCAGGTTGTTGAGAGTTGCATATTTTCTTCAGTTTTAGTCACACAGAGGTGCATTTTAGGGCATTAATCATTGTTTTGCAGCTGATCTTCTTGCTTTCACACACTGGCATGTGTCAGATGACACATCACAGATTAGACACACTCACAATCCACTATAATAATAAAGGCTGCAAGCAGCCCTCAAACACTTGCCAAAGTCACTGTACTTCTAAACATTTCCCATCATCCATTGCCACCTCCCAGCTACAGCAATACCCATCTACTCAAGGCCTTGGAAGTTGAAACGCACAAATTTCAAAAGAAACATCCATGAATTGCCATCATTGCCATCCCCCACTGACCAAGACAAAGTAATATCCCACAGCAGAAGCCCACACCAAATACACCAAGCATCACAACATTCACTTCAACCCAAACCAGGTGACTGTCACAATGGCCACCCCAGGCACATGGACACCCACACTTGAGGACACCAACAGACTATGCTTGCTCTACAAGCTGGTCCTCTTCCAAGTACTAACAAACATGTGGCAAGATCATGGATCATCACTACAGCAAGCTACCAGATGGCAGGATGGCGCCCTGGCTCACTATCCAGTTCAAGACAGCCAGCAGCATGGCCAAGGCCTTGAAGACCAACAGTCTGTACCCCAAGATAAAGAGCCAGCAACGCAGTGGCAAGAACACCCAAAATGCTCTCACAGTGGCCCCTAACTACCCTGCCCAAACTGCCAGGACACAGGACAGGATACCCCCAACACCTGCACCAAGTGTCACCCAACCACTCACAAGCTCAACTGGGCAATGCTGGTGCTCCTTGCTGTAGTGGGCCTACCTCAGGCGGCAGCTGTACCCCACAGCAAAACATTCACTTACTAAAGTCTTGGCTACCCCTTCTGGGACTCTACCTCAAATCTTACACACATCATATCTGATTCTTTCTCTTTTTCACCTCCTTGACTTTTTGCTCCCTCCCATTAGCCACTTATCAAGAACCTGTTCTCCCACATTCAACCTTCCTTCACAACATGAACATTCCTTACAACTCTGAGTATGCCACCCAGCACCTTTCCAAGAACCACAGCATTGGAATCTACATCACCCCTTCTGCAGTCAACCTTGCTGCATCCATCTCTGCACTCTCATCCTCCCTCACTCTTTGCCATCAGCACCCTCACCTTCCACTACTCAACTGTATGCTACTCTGATGCTTGTCTTCACATCAGTGGCTTCTTTGTTCTAATGTTCTTCTCTATTACAACATTATATCTCCTTCAACTAGCTCCTAACCAGCATCATCTTCCCCTCCACACCCAACTCCTACAAACACCATCTATGATGCCAACCCAACCTACAGCACTTGCCCTAACCAACTTCTACTGGTACGTTCTGCCCTCCAGCCACCAAGCTCCAGGTTTTGAAAAATCCTGGCAAGGACTACACCACCCAGGCCATGCACTTACTTGCCTGCAGCATGGATGACATGAGCCTTGGGAGCCTCATCTCCTTCTTTGATGAGCTTGACCCATCCATCCTGACCGCATACTCCCCACCATCCTCCATCCTCCCTCTGGCAGGGGCACTCATCTTGGTAAACCCTTCTCAGCAGCCCTCAATAAAACTTCACTTCCTTCACAGTTTGCCCATATAAGTTTTTGTTATTGCCATTTCTTCTCCCATAAGCTGAAGTCTGGCACTGTTTTGTTACTTGTTGTTTCTTATCTGAGCATGTGTGCCAGTCTGTTGATAGCTGTGGTGCTGTCCCTTTGTTGATTTTTGGCTGCGCTGTCCTTGCCTGGGCACCTTTCCTTTAGCAAGGGGGATCACCCTGTCAAGTGCTGTCTGGATGCTCTCTATTAGCCCTTTGTAGGTGTTCTGGCACTTTTGGTCTCTTCTTGTGTTAGCCTCCTCTGCTGGCTGTGCCAGCAGTTGCAGCTGTTCCTGCAGGGCCATGCATTGGGGTGCATGGGTGTGTCAGTGGAGAGGGTGAGGCTGACTAGCGTGGTCTGTGTGCATTGGGGCTGGTAGTATTTCTGTATGGGTGACCCACAGATGAGGATGGTGTCTCTCCTGGCTGGTTTGTCATGGCAGTTGCCTTTGTCATTCATTGCTGGTGATTTGTCTTGGCTGGTTGCCAACCAGATAGCTTGGTCTCTGGGTCAGGGGCTTTATGGGGGGTAACTGCAGTTGGTGTGGCATATGGCAGAATTGGGCCTTTTGGCTTTATTGGTACAAATTGTGCTATTGTTTGTAGTGCTTTTGTTGCTCTGGGGTCTGTCAGTGGGGGGTGTATGGGGGCTGTTTGGGTGGGTGGAGGGGCTGCATTATGAATGTTAGCATTTTTTTGATCTGGGACTGGTTTAGCAACATAGTGTTCTGTATGTGGGGTCTTGTTGTGTGGGGTGGGCTGTTTCTGGCCTTGTTGAGATTTATTGGTGGGGGGAGCGTTTGGGGTGAGGTCCATGAGGTACATTTTACTTTGTTCTTGGTTGGTGGGGGGTAATTTTGATGTTTCTATTGAAATTTGTTTTCACTTTCAAGGTGTGGGGTGGGAGCCTAGGGTGGATGGGTGTGTCCCTAGCTGGGAGGTTGTGGTGTATGTGGGATTGGTTGAGAGCTGCTTGGCCTTTATTTTATAGTGGTAGGTGGGGATACCCTTAGTTACGTTTTCTTGACTGGTGCCTGAGTAAACTTGAAAAAGGCGAGGAAAAATAATGAGAAAAAGCAGTTTTGGCGGGAAGGACAAAAGTCGAATTGACAAGATTAATCGTGCCGTAAGCAGCAACGAGAAGGATGGAAAACGAGGTGCTGGCGAGATGCGTGCATCAGCTGGTTGCGAAATTTGTTTCTCCTCAGAACAGAGCTCAATATGAAAAGTATTTCGCATTGATTATGCACCTCATCAGCACGAATGCCAAGCAATCACTAGACAGAGACGAATCCCAGGTGATAGCGCGTATTCGGAAGACAGGTGAGTCTCACTTCCTCAATGAATTTATGTCGCTACTGTGAATTAAAACGTGACATCTTCACGATGGCAGTGAGCCGGGAGAAAGGCTTCGGAGAGGCTGCTCTGCTGGATCAATACCTCAATAAGCTCGATGCGTCGTCTTCACTGAGCAGTAACTGGGCCATCCTTTACCTGCTGGACCAACTAAAGGGCGGCTTCAAAGACACGCCCGCCCAGACTGTCCCCTCCCTCGCCGCTCCCTCCTTCGCCGCTCCCTCCTTCACCGCTCCCTCCCTCGCCTCTCCCATCCTTCCGGTCCCACAAGAGCCGCCCGCCGCTCGCCCACGCAGACGGCCGTTGCTGACCGACCACCAAGAAGAGGTTACACTGGGCGCCATCCTCGAGGACACCCTCTACGTGCTGCAGGGAATTGAGGGCTCCGTAATTCGATACAACGACGAGTTGGACCGATTTGCCATCCCACCAGAGGTGGGCGCCCTTTCGCTTTGGCCGTCGTGTGAAGGGACACGGGCGCGTGTGGGAGTTCTTGGGCAGCTCAACTGACAGCGCTGTGTCGTGCGTCGACCACAGGCGAACGTGTCCACTTCGATTCGGCAGCTCGTAGGTTGCGTGTGCGAGGTCGGGTGGCTGTGCAAGCGTCTGCGCGAAGCGATCGAATCCTCCGCCGCCCAGCCTGGCATCGTGGCCCAGGTAATGGGCGCCCTTCTTGACGAGTCGTCCAAGAGGTTTGCTGTTTAGCGGTAGACATCTGGGCTCATGGCTGGTGCATCGCTTTCATCACTCGCGCAGGGATTCTACTCGGCAGTGAAAATGGAGCTGACGGACTACTACCGCCTGCTGGCGGCCCTCGAGAACCAAATCGGGGAGGGCAGCGGTCTCACGCTACATCGCCTGCTGGCCTGGGTCAAGGGCCCTCTGGAGAAGCTGCAGATCCTCAACATACTCGTGGTATCCTTCATCTCTTCCTTCTCTCTCCTCTGACGGCGCCAACGTCGATGTGCTCACCCAACATATGTTGTTGGTTGTTGGTTGTTGGTTGTTGGTTGTTGGTTGTTGGTTGTTGGTTGTTGGTTGTTGGTTGTTGGTTGTTGTTGTTGGAATAATCGCGCACAGGACAATATCAAGGGTAAACACGGAGGGGAGATGGCCTCTGCCGTCTACAAGCTGGTCTACCACGGCAGCAAGGTCTGGCGTTCGGTGGCGCTGAACGTGCTCAACCACACCGCCAAGCCCATCATCGCCATGATCCGCGCTTGGATGCTTGAGGTACCTAGGCGCACCAACGCTGCCCCGGGCCAGTGAGCTCTCGGGCTTCGTTCGCTGACTTTCGCACGCCTCTCCCCACCTCGTGGGCCAGGGCACGCTCAACGACCCGTACCAAGAGTTTTTCGTTGCGTATGCTCCGGACGTGCCCGCCCACCAGCTCTGGCACGCCAAGTATCAGCTGCGACCAGAGGCGCTCCCTTCCTTCATCCTTCCCTCCCTGGCCAACAAGGTGCTCGCGCGTTAAAACCGTGCAGTGGCCAACGCGTGCGCGCGGACTGACCGGCCGACCGACAATGGCGTCTCTGTCGACAGATTCTGTTGATCGGCAAGTCGCACAATCTCATGAGGGAGTGCAGTGACAACGTGACCGACTTCTGGGGCATTGAGCGGGACGCGCTGAACCAGATCCTCCGAGGCGACATCGGGGAGCTTCGATCGGACGTGGAGTTGGTCGAGTTCTTCTCGTCTCTCGAGAGGTAAACGATACGCGCACGGCGCCATGTCTGGAACTGGCTAACGGAGGCTTTTCGCGCGAACAGGGCCGTCTCCAAGGTGGAAACCGTCGTGAACAGGCGCGTGATGCAAGTGTTTATGGACAAGCACAAGTTCCTTCAGCACTGCCTGGCCATCAAGCGATACCTGCTTCTCGGCCAGGGCGATTTCGTGACCTACCTCATGACCTCCATCAGGCACGCCTCTCCCCCCCCGCCGCTCCCTTTGCCTTGCCCGCTCTTGCCTGACCGCACTGCCTTTCTCTCCTTCTTGCTGCAGCTCTGACCTCAAGAAGCCATCCAGCACAATCTTCCGCCATAACCTTCTCGGTACGCGAGACTCTCTTCCTCTCCCCCTTCTCTCTCTCTCAGCCGCACTGACTGCTTAGCTCCGCGCCACGCATACTGCGTCCACGCCTAAACTCCGCAGGCACGCTTGACCGGGCCGTACGAAGCTCCAACGCACAATTCGACGATCCCGAAATCATCGACCGATTGGACGTCCGTTTGCTCGAGCAGGGAGTGGTGCGTCTGCCGCCATCGCGCGCCCCGTTGCCTCCCCCCGAGAGAGGCGCGGGTGAGTGTAGTTCAGCTCGGCAAGTGTGTTGACGTAACAAACCAACCGTCGACATGGCAGATGGAGGGAGTTGACGCAGGCAGCGGGTGGGCCGTGTTCTCGCTCGACTACCACGTCGACTTGCCGGTTTCGATCATCTTTACCCCCGAGGTGCGGTTGCGGCGATCCCCTTCTTCATGCAAACGAGCGAGGCCTCCGCCGGCTGGCAGCGCACAGCGCCGTGCTCACGCTTGCCGTGGCGGCACAGGCCATGAGCACCTATCGCATGCTGTTCAACTTCCTGTGGAGGATTCAGCACCTGCATCACTCGCTGGCCTCGATGTGGAAGAGGCACATCGGCTACTCGCGTCGACAGAACCAGAACCGCCAGTTTTCGCTCGAGACGCTGCGCCGGTCGTCCCCTGCTCCGGCCAAGGGCGGCCAGGACGATGGTGCATGCCCCTCTCTCCCCCCCCTCATTGCGACTTGTCTGCAGCGCCCGAGGTCGCTCACGCGGTGCGTCTGCTTCTGGCTGGTGAAGACGAGGACGAGATGGAGGACTACTACGCCGACGACAAGGAGACCGAGGGGCTGCTCCACCGATGCCGCATCTTCTCGCAGGAGATGCTCTTCTTCCTGTCCAACGTGCAGGGCTTCTTCATGGTACCGCCACATTTTTATTTATTGTAATTGTAATTGTAATTGTTATTAAATATTCTTTAATTCGTAAACAGATGGAAGTCATCGAACCCGCCTGGCAGCGATTCCAGAACGCAATCGTCACAGAATCGTCCAGTACGGCTCCTTTCTCCACATCAATCTTTTCATCCACAATCCCTTTATTTTAATTATCTATTTATTGATTTATTTAAATAATTATCAGTTATTGAAACCCGGGCTTGGTGATGCTGATTCCCTCTTGCTCGTTTTTGTGATGATGCCCAATAACCTCAACAGGCATCGAAGACTTCATCAGGTCGCACTCCGAGTTCCTCACGCAGATCGTGGAGCGGTGTCTGCTGTCGCCCACCAACGAGCAGGCCAAACGCACGCTGGGCCGCATGACCAGAATCTTCTCCATCATCGCGCACTGGGTGGCGATGCAGCGATCCATGCTCGGCAGCGGGCTCGATCTGGACACCGACGGCGCCAAAAAGAAGCAGGGAGACATCCAGCGCATCGGTACTCCTCGTTCCTCACTATTTTTTTTTATTTATTTATTTAAATTTATTATGTATTTATTCATAATTCAATTTATTGACAATTTTTTGTGTAGGCGCCGAGTACAAGCAGGCTGTGTCGGAGCTGCGCGTACTGATCACGCAGATCACGAACGGCAATGCCGCGTCGTCGGCGTCGCTCCTCCACCTCCGATTCCTCCTCGAGCGTCTCGACTTTAGCGGCTTCTACCCGCCCCTCTCGCTCCCCTCCTCGGTCTCCGCCTCGGCCGCCGCGGCCGTGCCCGCCACGCCCATGACTGGCTCCGCCGCTGCCGAAGGCCGACGAACGGCCGCCGCTACCCGACGGCCCGTGACTTGAAACCTGGCCTCCTCGTGGTCTTGAGTGTGTCAGTCCAAAGCAAGAAGCTCTACAAGTTGCCCTCAACCCTTTCTTTTTATTTCTTTTTTTTTTGATTGTTTGATAGTTTTTCAAATGACGAATGGCGCGATGCCACCTCTTCACGAGGCAAGAGGCCTTAGGACGGAGCTCGAGCTGTGCGCTGCGGTTGCCAACTGCCGAAGATGCCCTACTGCGAGCGAAGGTGGCGCTTCATTGTGGCGGCGGTGGGACTGGTCTGCGTCCTGCTGGCGGGAGAGGCTGCAGGGGAGTCATGGCTGCATGGCCCCAAGTCGCAGGTGGTGCACCTCACCAAAGACAACTTCAGGGCGCTCGTGGTGGAGAGTGGTAAGGCGGCCATTGTCGAGTTCTACACAGACAAAGACCCCCTTTCTGCCAATACCGGACCAATCTTCGATGTGCTTGCGCTGGACTATGGAGGCCTAATGACGGTGGGCGTGGTCAACATGGACGAGGAAAAGGAGCTCACCACCTTCTTCAGCCACTCAGAGCATCGCGCACCCTTTGTAGTGCTCTTCCCTCCCGGTATCTCCCCCTCACGATCTTGTCTGGTGAGCTGCTGAGTGCTGAGTTAGGGAATCGGGCGGGGACACGCGGTAGAGCGAGACGAGGTGGTGCCGGGAGTGGAGCCGCGCGAGCAGGGTCCGTTTGCAGGGAAGCAGTTCACCTACTACATGGGGCCTATTGAGGCCGATGAGCTGGGTCAGTTCGCTCTGTCGCCACTACACGATCGCTACGTGGTGCGAATAACGGAGGAGAACCGGATGAGCTTCCACGATGAGGAGGGCGTGCCAAAGGCCTTCTGGTTCAGTGACTCCAACACGAAGCCACCCGTGCTTGTGCAGGCCTTGTCGCAAGCCTTCCAGGGCCGTATGAAGGTCGGGTATGTGCGGCGCAACAACACTGGCGTGTTCGACCACTACGGCATGCCGCACGGGCAAGTGCGCCTGCTGGTGATTGGCAAGGACTGGCAGATGCACCACTACGGCGGACGGCCGACCGCCCACCGCATCTTCCGCTTCATCACCAAACACGCCCTTCCTGACGCTGACACTTCATCGAAGCGCACAACCAAAGACGAACTGTGATTGTTAGCACATTCAACACATCATGTGTAACGATATCAACCTACTCTGGGTCTGCATGTTTTGCGTGCTACAGTGTCGCACCGTATTATACCATACTTGAGATGGTTGGTAATATGGGCGTATTTGGTTGCCAGAACGCGAGCATGCCTGTTATTTGCAGGAGGAAACACACGTCGCGAAAGGACCAAGCGAGAAAAACACGTGAAGGGTGCGGCGCTCCGTGCTGAGATGCGGCGCCGGGAGGGTGTGCTGCTCCTGGCACTGGCGGTATTCTTATGTGCATGGCTCAACGTCCTGTTTCTCAGCGGCACACCGCCGCACAACTTCTCCGATAAACCCACGCACCCAACCTTAGTTGCGCGTGGTAGGACTACCCACGTACCCAAGTTGAATACGTGGAGACGAGAAGAAGCTGCACCGCCAAGTTCATCATCGCCAGAGAGCGCGACAGGCGCGCCGGTGGCGGCACAGGAGGTAAGCGAAGCCTTACCCGGGCGCGAGATCACTTCAAGCATCCTGGAAGAGCTTGCACCCTTACTCAACGAAAAGGGCACCTTCCCTGACGCTGTCGATCGTACCTTGCACAGGCTCCGATATATATATACATATATACAGATACACATATATATCAATCACTTTTGTTTAGGCCTCTTGTATGTATAGCCATCGCCTGCGCAGCAAGCACATGTCACCCGCACGCTCATGATTGATGTACGTACCATCATCTGGTTGTGCTCGACTGGGTCGCCAGCCAACAGTGCAGAGGTGCGGGAAATGATGAAACTCGTCGACCAACGGAGCATTAAGCCCGAGAAGGCCATCGCCGTCTCCCTCGTACGCTGGTTCCTTCCCCGCGAAGACCATGAACGCACTTCCCATCTGATATGCGGGCGGCAGGTGAGCCAAGGAATGCTGGACTTTACCTACAACTGGCTGTGCTCTGTACGGCGCTTCAATTTTTCAAACTACGTCATCCTCGCTGGTGACAGCAACACCCACGTTTCCCTCAAAGCAGCTGGCGTAGGCTCACCTTCTTCGGCTGTACTCCGTGAAGTTGGTGCTTTGGTGTGGTTTGACATCCCTGATGACCGGACACCACTGCAGGAACCGGTGGTGTTCATGGCGGGCAGCGCATTTGGAGCCAACCAGTTCCTCGCTTATGGCACGACTGCCTACCAGGGACTGATGCACATACGGTAAGCTGATGCAGAGCTCGCCGTTCTCTGCTGGGCTCTATTTCCTCCTGTTGACAGTAGTGTATGCGAAATCCACATGTCCTTAACTTAGGATGCTCTACATCAAGCATCTGTTGGAACTTGGCTACCGGGTGCTTCTTTTTGACGTAGACCAAGTCTGGATGGCCAACCCATTCGATTTCATAGATCTCAATTCTCCTGCGGACATTCACACACAACACGACGGTTCCCCTGTTCCTTTCTTCTTCCACACTGCTCGCCACTTACACTTGCGTTCGTCTCAAGGCCTCATAAGCACGCCGATTTCGTGCATGGGCTTCATTTTCCTCAACCCTACGCGCAAGCTTGTGCAGCTGTGGGATGCTGTGAGAATCGAGCACTCTCGACGGGTATGTCTCACCACCTCATGTCCGCCCAGGATGACAGCTAATGTATACAATCCACTTGGCCGCTCATCGCCACCAAACGCGAGCAGACGAGAACTTTGCCATACGTGGAGCGTAACACTGAACAGAAAATCTTCAACGCAAGGAGCGCAAATCTGACCAGTATGTTTGCTCCGCAAATGCCACCCTTGCTCCCCCCCCCAAGTGTTTTCCCGTTCTTCTGACCAGGCCTGGCACAATTCAGGGCACTACCTGAACCGCGAGCTATTCATAAACGGTGGTTTGTACTGGGCGAAGGAGGTCAAGCTCCGCCACTTCCAGCCAGTGCAGATACACGTCAACTGGGTTACAGGTATGTCACTCAGCTTCTCATTTACATCCGCAGTCTGGTTGGCCCTCTCCTCAAATGTTGGTCGGCGGGCGCAGGTAGGGAGAACAAGCTCGAGAGGTTACAGTCAAGGAACCTGTGGATGGTGGCGCCCGGCTACCATTGGAACACTACCGCCACGGCCCAATGCGACTATACTCTCGCGCAACCTCGCACGCACGTCACCGCAGCTCCCCCGCGGCTTCACGAGATGGTGGTCACCATCAAGATCCTCCCCTCTGCATCGCCATCCGCAGAGGTCGATGCAACTGAAAAAGGCCTCCATACCCTGATCGATTCCCTACTGGCGGCCGACTATGCGGCTGGCCACGAGTCAGATGTCCGGTGGCGGGAAAAGCGTATCGACGTGGAGCTGCACCGCCCCCCGGTAACTGAGGAGCGAGCGCTCGATCAACCTCTGCACGCGATGTACCGACGCCAATTCAAGAGACTCGAGGGCAGCTGGGTTCTGGGGGAGGTCCGGGAGGTGGACACGCTCGCTGACGCGCCGCCGGCCAGTCTGGAGCAGCGGCTTACGGCCTGGAGTGCCGACTCTGACATGGAGGCAGCGATCATGATCGACGACCAGCAGGTGGTGTCACGCAGGTGGTGGCGCTGGGTGCGCTACGCCCTGGGCGGCCATTACTGCCATCTCGATAGCTTTGACGCGCGGCTATTCGGGGTCGTGCTCGAACGCAACGTCGACATCATCGCCATTAACTCGTTACCACCAATGTTGGTATTGACGACACTTGCACCTACTGGCTCAGCTGATGGCAGACTAACGTTTGCCCCCCAACAAGGAGCAATCACGGAGTCCTACTCGGGTAGCCCTGGATGGGTCCAGAACGACCGCTCCCTTCTATTTCCAGAACGTAGGGTACCGAGCCACCTTGTTCTTGCCTCGCCTCTGGCGTCGCTTCATCACCTGGGTAGGCCTTTCTCCTTTCCCCTGAGCCCTCTTTACTTATCGAGAGGAAGGCCATTCACGTCAATCTTGAATGAACACGTGCAGGTGAAGGACTGGCAGGCAGCTCACCCGCACAAGTATCCCGAGCTGGCGGCCTTCAAATACGCGCGCATACACGAGCTCGCAGCGCTCCCCGTCTCCCAAGACGAAGACTTGCGCAACAGGTGGTACACCTGGTGGCTCGCCTACACGGCGAAAGTTGGTGCGCGCCTCCTGAACGCGCAGCTCATGGTGGCGGGAAACCAACTCATCGTATCTTTATTACCAACCCTCCACCCCTTATTCAAGGTCTGGTCGCGCTGCACCCACCCGTCCAGGTGGACGTCGTGCGGTCTCAACAAAAACCAGCAGGCCGACCACCTGCGACCGCAAATGGGCAGTGGGAGATGCCGTTCCTCGAGCTACAGCGTTCACCGTTATCCCCACTACTACCGACACATCGCTACCGAGCTATTGGTAAGTTGAGAGCGAAGTGTCTCTTCTCTGTCCTTGTCCTGACGTCTATACGTGGGTTCGCATCACGAACGGCGGTCCAGATTTCCGTGGCCTCGCCTGGTACAGTCCTCTGCATCTAGAGAGTATCTTGAACGACACGACTACCCTCTTCAATCCAACCAAGGCCAACCGTTTCCACGTGCGTTCCGTTTGACGAGACTTTCGTTTTTGAGTTGCCCCAGAACTCAGACTGCCTAAACTCGCCACAGCCAATCATGATTGGCAACTGCTGAGCCTGCAATCAGCAGTTGCTACAAGTGTCAGAAACCCACCCATGCTGGTGGCCTCTGATGTACACAACTCTGGTCCTTGAATGCACACAGCCTTGGTCAAACGAATTAAGGAGACAACAAAGACACTATGCTGCCCATCAAATTCTCCTCACCTGGTCACCAACCATTGTATTGCTGCCCCAGTCTTTTTGTCTTTTTGCAGCAGATCTTTTATCTTATTCTACTCTAATTTCTCGTCTTTTCCATTTTAATTAATAGCAACCCGCAATAGGGAGTATTGGATGTTGTTAGTCGGGATTCTGCTCGCGTGTTCCTAACAAATCGATGCAGCATCAGCCAGGGAGAAGTTTCCCTCTACTTGATGAAGACAAAAAGAAAAACAAAAATGTGAAGATGAAGATGACGACCACTTCGTTTACCAATTCGTCCTCCGGCCAATTCGTTCCGGTGTCGCCTTCATCCTCTGCCTCGTTTTCCGCATCGCGCCTGGCATTGATGAGCTCGGACGATTCGCTTCCATCGTCCGGTACCTCGACCCCTTTCTCCAAGATGCCCTCGCCCTTCCGACGTCGCGTTGATGGCGACGACCACCTCACGAAGACCTCCAAGGCCGGCGGCCTCTTTAGCGATTTCGAATCCTCGACGTCGCCCCCGCCCTCGCCCGCCACCTCTCTGAGGATGGACGCCGTAGCCGCAGTGCGAGATGAAGATCGAGTAGAAGAAGATGATGAAGAGGTATCGTCATCAACAACACCGAAGGCGAAGGTGTCGCCGCGAAAGAAAGGCTTGAGGCCTCTGGGCGAGAAGAAGCCGACGAAGGAGAAGAGCTCGACGTCAAAGACCAAGAAGAAGAACA
>JANDJZ010000225.1:0-77291 GCA_027943245.1 Acanthamoeba sp. SK_2022b
CACCAGCCCTCCTTCCACGCGTGGGGCAAAAAAAGACCAAAAAAAAGAGAGAAATGAAAAACCCAAAAACCCAAAAAAGTTCGCGAGCAGTTAATTTAACAGATAAAAACGACAGGCCAACGGGAGGCCAAGCTTGGTGGTCACCAGGCGCAACCGAGAAAAGGACCGAACAGCACCAAGGCGGCCCCAAACGAAAAGGCCCTCGTCTTGACTGCGCCTGTGTTTCTCCTTTTAGGTCCGACACGAGCAAGAACAAGGCAAACGCAGAGGGTGGGCAGACACAAAAAGTGGTAGAAGAGCACAGAAGAAGGGGGAGACGACGGCAAAGAAGTCATGCAGATGGAGAAAGGCCGTGTCAATCACAACCTGGCGTCGGGGGTGACGTCAATCATGCAGGAGGCCGAGGAGGATCTGCGCCAGCGCAAGGCCGAGGCGGGGAGCGAGAAGGCGCCCGTGGTGAGCGGTCGCTACTTTGAGCGGCTCCACTGGTCGCGGGTGGTGCAGGGCGACCCCATGCCCGAGGTCGTTCTCTTCCCGCCGCCCGGCCAGGACCTGCTCCCCGAGCCTCGACGCACCCGCACCCACCGCTCCACACCCGATGCTCTCCTTCCCGTACCTCTGTCCACCCCTCTAGTTGGTTTGTTTATTCTTTTAAAAAAGCAATTAATAAATTAATAATAAATTGAAAAGCAAAGGTTAATAATTGCATCTGCGAACATTGTGTTGTGTTTTTTTTGTATTGGCGCAGGAGGAAGTGGTGGGCTTGCTGCGTGCGTGGCTGGAGAAGGCGAAGGAGGCCGGTGGCGCCGACCCTGCTGCAGGCGACGCTGCGGTGTCCGCCCACCTCATCGACTGCGGCCGCCTGTTCACGCGCTCGTGGGCCAGCGTCGAGTTTCTTCACCGGGCCGCCCATGGCACTGGCAAGGTGAGCCCCACTGCCCATGTTTTTGGTCCTGCCTATTGGCAGAGAACAACTCATCACCCATCATCACCTCCCTTCTACAACTCTCTTCTTTCCTTGCCACCCGCTGCAGATGATGATTGGCGTGCCCAAGCCGCTGCCCACGCTCTCCTTTCAGGTCCTCTCCAAGGTGACTCCTGCCGAGAAGGGCACGTACACCTTGCTCGCGACCCGTGTGTTGCTCCATCTCTTCGCGAGCTCATAACTTCTCTCTCTCTCCTCTCGCTCGCTCGGTTCGATAGGAGTCCTGGAGCCGTCGCTGCTGGAATTCAGCGGAGACATTCTCAAGGACGAGATCAAGGAGCGCGTACGTCCTTCGTGTTGTGTGTGTGTGTGTGTGTGTGTGTGTGTGTGTGTGTGTGTGTGTGTGTGTGTGTGTGTGTGTGTGTGTGTGTGTGCCGTGTGCCAGGTGCCTTGGTCTCGTCATGGATTGCTACTTCAGAAGTGTTCACTTGTAAACAGCACAAGGACAGGCTCTGCATTTTCGATCTGTGCAAGCTCAGGTCGGAGGACTTCCCCGAAAGCGACGTCCGCGTGGTCCTCCCGCCTCCAATTGAACATCCGTAGATCTCTCCTCCCTGCCTCTCTCACCTTTCCTCCTCTGACTGACCCTCTCTCTCTCTCCTCTCTCTCTCTCTTGTGGGCCATGTCGTCTACCAGCGGTTACCAGGTGATGGTGGAGTGCAAGGAGCTCAAGTTTGCACTGGGCGAGAAGGAGCCCTTCTTCTGCTCTCTGGCGCTGTACCACCGCACTAAACGGCACGTGCACCGCGTCTCCCTCCCTTCATGGCCGCGACGCAGCTGCTCACGATGGCTGGCATGCGCAGGTGTCGTATCTCGGAGACGTTCTACTTCGATCTCAACTCGGATCGACTGTTGGCGATGGTCCCGCTGCGCAACGAGGTGACTGTCTGCTGCCAATCTCGTCATCGCAGCTTCCCCCCTCCCCAAGGTCGGGCAGGGATTGAACCGCTCTCTCTCTCTCTCGCCTCAGGGCCCCACGGACAAGAGCACGAAAGCCCGCAAGGCCATTTTCAACGTGCGGGAGCAGAGCGCCGACGTCTATCTCGTCCTGAAGGTCGACAAGGTTCTGACCGGCGACAACGATTCCGCCACCGAGCCGTACTTCAAGCATGCCACCGTGCGATCCCACCACCACGCCAACGCACACATACACACACGCACTCATCCTTCCCTTCGTCGTCCTCATTCCGAACAGATTAAGCCAAATTCCGAACAGATTAAGCCAAAGGCAATGACCACCTGGACCAAGGATGTGACTGGCGCGTGTGAGCGCCTTGGCCGATGGCGCCAGCCGTTCGCGTGGACCGCCTTCCAGCTCTTCTACTCCACCGACAGCGGAAGCCTCCTGCGGTATGCGTGCCCTTTCCCTTCCATTGCGAGTCACCAACGATGTGGCCACAATAGGAGCTAAAATTTCAACTCCTATTCACCTCTATTGCTTTTTAAGGACGGATACCTCCGATTTCAAGTACCTCATCCGCTCGCGCGCCTCGGATCTGGCCGACGACTCGATCTACGACAAGCTGCTGCAGTTCTCGCAGGAGAAGGAAAAGAAGAAACTCAAGTGCCTCCCGGCCAAGTGCGTGATGGAGATCTGCGAGTGGCGCGGACAGCGAGACGGCGAATCCGGCGAGGCACCGCAGCTGCTCTGTCTCAACCCTTCTCTCTTGCCGCTCGCTCCCCTGCCTACTGCCTCTGACTGCGAGGTAAGCATCGCTCTCGTTACCTCTCAGAGAGGGACAGCCACGGCTGAGTACTGACCGATTGTGCGTGGGCCGTGACGGCAGGTGGCCAAGGAAGTGCAAAAGTTCGTGGACAAGTCGGACGCCGCCTGCGCGGAGCCGTACCTGAGCTGGGTCAACAATTTGTACATCTACCCATCGAGCCTCTCGCTCAAGGGCTACGCCGGCGAGAAGCCCCGCACCATCGGCGTCTCTGTCAAACTTCTCAATTCCGACAACGACCCCAACGCGCCGGGTCTCCAGGTACCACGACCACGCACGCCCGCGTGTAATTCGCTGCTAATAGAGGCGAGCAGACGATCTACGGCAGCAGTTCGGAGCAGGAGTACGTGACCGAGCGCACGACGGCAGTCACCTATCACAATCAGAGGCCCTCCTTCTACGACGAGATCAAGATTAGGCTTCCTGCCGCTCTCTCCACCAAGTAGGCCTCTCTCCCCTTATTGGCCGCCGCTGCCGCGGCGCTGGCGTAGGTGGCGACAGCTGACTCACTGGGTGACAACCCGCTCGCCAGGACCCACGCGTTGTTTACGTTCTATCAGGTTTCCTGCAAGGAGCCTAAGAAGAAGGACAAGGCCAAGGGACTGGTACGCCTATGTGGTTTCGCCACTAACCCCCCCCCAAAACCAATTTCCCTGTTCTCTGGCGCTTCACCTGCGCTTGCTCATCGCCGTTGGCGTGCGCAGAAAACGCTGGGCCATGCGGTGCTTCCCATTTTCCCCGAGGGCCAGTACGCGCCTCGACCCATCTCGCTTTCCTTTTCCTTTCCTTTTCTTTCGTGTGGCCCTGATGGATCGGATTTGGGGGGATCAGAGTGCTCGAGGATGGCGAGCACAACTTGCCCGTGTCCTACGACCTGCCTTCGTCCTACCTCTCCGTGGTGAGGGAGGACAGCATCAAGGTGTGGCCTTCGTGTTCGTTGTCATCATCCTTACCATCACGGGCTGCGCCTCTCACGCGTGAGCCTTAATTCTTTAATAATGCGTGCAGTACGTGGGCAACAAAGCGTCGCTTGCGCTCAACGTCCGGGTCGAGTCGTCGGTCTACTCTCAGAACCGCAGCCTCGCCAACTTCTTCTCCCTCTACAAGGCCAAGGACGAAACCGCCACAACGCTCGAGGTCGCCTCCTCCTCCTAGCCCCTCCCTAACACTATCTCTTCTTGAGAGTTGATTGTTAATTGATCCTGTGTGTGTGTGTGTGTGTGTGTGTGTGTGTGTGTGTGTGTGTGTGTGTGTGTGTGTGTGTGTGTGTGATGTGTGTGATGTGTGTGATGTGTGTGATTGGTGCGATTTGTGTGATTTGTGTGATGTGGTGTGTACGCGCTACAGGCGATCCGCGCGGTGAAGGAGGTCAGTGTGGCGGAGATCGGCCGCTTTTACCCGCAGGTGCTCGACGCCCTGTTTCAGGTCTTGTGTCTCCGCAGCACGCGCGCAGGCCAACACGCGCTCCTTTCCATTCTCCATGTCCTCCGCTGGTACTCCCGCTCACTCCCCCGCTCCGCCACGGCGGATGCACGCCTTTGAAACTGAGAGCTCTGCGTTCACAGCGTGAGCCAGCTGCCGGGTGAGGCAAAGGCTGGGCGGCATCCGGGGCTCGTCACCTATGCCGACTACGTGTACGATGGCGCAGGGGCTGCTGGCGCTGTTCCCCTCTTCGCTCGCCTTCCCGAGGTCTGGAAGGTCATCACCACCTTTGCCGGCCCGGTACCACACCGCCTTCTTTCTTTTCGATTGTTTTGTTTGTTATTTTCTCCTTTTTTGGTCAAATTTGTTTCCGTCGTATACGACGAAGAATTGGCTCTCGCCTGTTGGCTTACTCATGGATGGAATGCAGAATCTGACGGCGGAGGAGGTCGAAGGGGTCAATAAGTTCGCCTGGTTCTTCTTCACTCTCATCACCAAATCGATGACCCTCTACCTGCATCAAACCGATAGACTGCGTACGCCATTCCTGTCGATGGCCATAACAACTGTGATGAGCACGCTCCACTCACCCTTTCGCACGCAACACCGCACACAACGGCCCATGTAGAGAGCGACAACAACCGCGAGGAGCGGTTCAACCCCGAGGTGCTCGCCAAGATCCGCGAGCTGCTGCTCGCCCTCCGTGACCAGATCGTCGCTGGCTGGAGCAACGAACAGCCCGACCCCTTGTACGCGCTCTGCCCCAGTCGGAGCTGCGTGCCTTGCGGCAACCGAATCTCATCTAAGCCGCCATTCGTTGTTGCCAACTCAAACTCGGCAGGTGGGTCAAGTACGCCGCCGACATGAACCACCAGGTGGCCTGCTTCGTGCGGGACCTGTTTGCCATCGTCGATCGTGGCTACGTGTTCGACCTGGTACGCAGGACAGCTTCTCCTATCCCAACTTCTGCCGATCGTCTGATAAGCCGCATCCGCGGTTGTGTGACGTCACCACAGGCCTACGAGTACATGAGCGGGCTGCAGCACAAGGACAACCCCAACTCGACCGGCCTCCTCTCCCTCCGCTTCGACTTGCTCACGGTGCGCTCTCGCCTCCGAGCGGTCTCATGCCCGCGAAGTGCCACGCATCTTACGCGGGCGATCGTGGTCGTGGCGTAGGTGTTGAGCGACTACGAGCATTTCGTTCCGCTCAACCTTCCTGTGCCGGACAAGATCGAGACCATGGTCAACCTGGCGCCCAGGCTCATGTACGTCCATGAACTCTCTCCCCTCTCCCATTTCCTTCGCGCCGTGTGTCCTCTCCGTGATGCGTTGATGGCTCACTCTCGCGGCGCAGGCAAAAGCACTTCCTGGTGGGCATGATCCTGCAGGAGATCTTCGCGGTTCTCTCCAACACGGAGCGCACGCACCGTTACATGGTATTCGCACAATCACTCGCTCGCTCGCGCCATGACCGTTATCGCAGTGCTTATCCGGTTGACTGATTGCATGCGTCTCGGATGCTCAGGGCATCAACTTGCTGCGACGCATGCTGGTCAATCGCGAGTACGACCCGCGCTACACGTCCCGTCTCGCCAAGCAGCGCATCGCTGGCCTGTTCATTCCATTCTTCATCAGCGTACGTCCGCCTCGGCTACAAGTCTATCTCTTTTTCTTCTAATTTCTCGCGCTATCGACTGCAGCTTGTGGAGAAGGGGCACGCGATTGTTTGCCTGCACACGTCCGGCAACTCGGCCGAAGACGAGGCCCGCGAGGAAGAAAGAAAGCAACTGCTCCTGTGCTTCCTGTACGTTCCCTCTCTCCATCTCATTTCAACATGACGCACGCAGTAAAACCAGCTCGTAGATGATTTATTTATACTTTATTTATCGGATTTAACGAATTTATTTATACGTTGTTGTGCAGGTCCATCCTGGACAATTCGTCTCGGCAGATGATGCACAACTGGTGGTCCAAGGAGTCGCCCGCCCACAACAAGTCCTTCCTTCGTCTGCTGCAGCTGTCGCTCAAGGCCTTCCAGGTAGGCTCTCCCAGCCAAACTTCACGTGAGTCAAATCGATCTGGTTGACGGCCTTCGCTCTTTTGGCGTGTTATCAGTACGATCCGCTGGGCGCCGTTCAGAAACACATCACCAAGATGACCGAGCAGGCCGCGACTCAAGCCAGCCAACAACAACTCCAAGACAAGCGAAAAAAGCGAAGCGTACGCTCCCTTCGCTTTCTCGCTCCTTCGTTCTTTTAACGTCGCGTTCTCATTCTTTGTTCAATTGTGGCTTGGCCATCCAGACTCGAATGGAAAAGCGACCCGTCGCGGGTAGCGCCCCAAACACGCCTCCGATGACCCTCGATGGAGGCGTATCGGCGCCACCCGGTCGGTTCCTAATGCCCCCGGGAGCGGCCGGCAGCTTCTTCCCGAACACCAGCGACGGCGGTCGCGAGACCCGCTTCAAACACCGATCTGTCATCACCGAAGGGTCCACCAGCTATGTAACGACACGCCTCTACGCATACTTCTCTCTATATTATATGTTTGTTTTTAGGCGTGGGGAGGGGAAGAGAAAGCTTATTGGATTAACGTATGATCGTGCAGGATTCGCAGTTGAGCCAGACTGTGTCGATGACCGTATTGGACACTCTCATGAACTTCGCATTCGACCACCAGGTGCGTCGGTCGTCAAAGCATCTCCCCAATGTCATGCGTCTGACACACGCCACCCGCAGGCCGACCTGAACACGGAGCAGAGCAAGTACATTGGCTCGGTGTATCAGGTGCTGCTGCAGCTGCTGCGCATGAACCAGTCCGACGCCTTCCTCGTCCACGTCTTCCGCGCCCTTCGCACATTCATCAATCTCTTCTCCAAGATGCTGTTCGTCTACTCCACTAACGACGTACGTTCCCTGCTTCGCCTTTGTTCTGTGCGCGTGTGGCTGTTACAACGACTGATGGCGATCGTTGACATGCGCAGCACATCATGAACTGCGGAGCATTGATCTACGAGATCATCCGGCACGCCGACTTCAACTCGCCACAGACAAGGGCGCAGGCGGCTACGCTGATCTACGTCATGCTGCGGCGCAACTTCCAAGAGCGCGGCAACGTGGCCCGCGCGAAGCTGCAGCTCACCATCGCCACCGAGCGCATGGTCAACGTCCTCATGAAGGACGCCGTCACCGCTACCGATGTAAGTGAACGGTGCTGACCTCGGGTGCTGTCAAGCATGTGGCACTGACGAATATTCGTGCATAGGACACGCATGTGATGCGTTCGCTGGAGGCAGTGAGCGAGTTTGCCGGATCGGAGTTGGTAGGAGGCAACTTCAAGGACGAGGTGCGCACGCTGGTCGCGCGTCTCTCCACCGCTCTGCGCAATCAGATGAAGATGGCCAAGTACCGCCACGACCCCGAAAAGCTGGCCGAGCTCTACCTCTCCACCTCAGAAGGCTACAAGGTTCCCTCTCACTTCCTAAATTGTTTTAAATTTATCTTTTATTGTTGTAATTTTCTTATCATTCAATTACAATTGTTATCGACTGACTGCAATGGCTGGTGCCTGATGTTTTCACAGGACTCGCCAGATCTGAGGGTGATCTGGCTCAACAACCTGGCGCAGGACCTCAAGTCACGCGGCGCGCTCGAGGAGGCGGCGCAATGCAAGTTCAACGTGGCTGCCCTGGTCATCGGCTACATGGCCCTCCTCAAACCACAGGAGGCGGTTGCCATTGACGTCGCCTCGGCCTTCAAGTACTGCCCGCCCTCCCATCGGCCACGCGCTGTGAAGTGGAATGCAAAAGAATGGGTGATTGATTGGCAAGTGCAGGAGCCTCATGGTCACGGCGACGCCGGAGGTGAGCCTGCCGCACAGCGATGCCGAGGGCGTGTGCACCATTCGACAGTTCACCGTGGGCGGCCTGCTGGAGGAGCTGCAGGAGGCACTCGGCCTCCTCAAGCAGACCGGCGCGTACGAGATGTGCGTGGACGTCGGGTACCGGCTACTCACGCCCATCCACCAGAAGGCGCGCACCTACCACAAGCTTGTCCACACCTTCGACGAACTTTCGCAACTGTGCTCTCAGATCACCCTTGGCGTACGTACTACCCTTCTTGCGCGTACGCACACTGCCTTAATACTGTTATTTTAAAATAACAGTATTACTTATATTAACTCTGATTATTATTCATGTGTGCAATAGAACGAAGCCCAGGGGCGCATGTGGAGTAAGTACTACCGTGTGGGCTTCTACGGCGAGGCGTTTGAAGATCTCGACAACAAGTGCGTCAATCGATGCAGCAACGACAACTTGCACTTGCGCTCCCACACCGCACGACGCTCACATGCCTCTATGGCCACATCCAGGGAGTTTGTGTACAAGGAGAGCGCGGCGTGCCGTCTGGCGGACATCTCCAACCGCTTCACAGAGCAGTTCGGCGCCAAGTTCGGGGCGGACAAGATCCAGCTGCTCCCCAACAAACCCGTAACCCGGCTCTCCTCGCTCCCCTCTCCTGTCCGCTCCCCGCATTCTGACGCAGCGAGCCTGCGACGTGCGCGGAATGCAGGTGGACCGGGACGCGCTGGACAAGAGCCGGGTCTACATCCAGATCGTGGAGGTGACGCCCTACTTCACGCCTGAGGAGCTGATTGTCCGGAAGACGCCCTTCTCGCGCAGCTTCAACCTCAGTACGTCCCGGCTCTCCCCGATTTGTCTGCATTTCCACTCGTTCCTCGTTCTCAGTTCTTTTCGTCTACAGCGCGTTTCATGTACGAGACGCCGTTCGTGAAGGAGGGCAAGAAGATGGGCAGCATGGAGGTACATCTTTTCCCCCTTTACTGAATTTAATATCTCTGTATTAAATGCTGGCGACCACCTTGTGCAAACACAACACACAGGATCAATACAAACGACAGACCATCGTGAAGACCTCACACGCCTTCCCTTCCATGCACAAGCGCGTTCCCGTCGTCTCCAAAGAAGAGGTGCGATAGAGCTCGGCCAGTTGTTAGTGATTAATACCTGCTCTCTGGCTCATATATTTGTCGCACACGCGTGGCGTTGTCTTCTTTCAGATCATTCTGTCGCCGATCGAGACAGCCCGCGATTTGATCAAGGGCCGCTCGGAGGCGCTGCAGAAGGAGTTGTCGTCAACCAGTCCCAACACCAAGACCCTCCAGATCGTGCTTCAGGGCTCTGTCCTACTCCGTACGTTCCCCGTGGACACGAGTGTTTGTGGGGGGGGGGGCAGCAAGCTCACCGGCGCGGCAGAGGTGAATGCTGGTCCGCTGGAGATCTGCCGCCTGTTCCTGAGCGAGGAAAAGCGCAAGGAGTGGCCCGAGGAGCATGTCCTCGAGCTCGACGCCGCCATGAAGGAGTTCTTCAAGCTCTGCGGCTTTGCTCTCGTGCGCTTCCTTCCCTCGCTTTTCGATGCGCACGAAGCTTCGGCTGTCACTAATGGAGAGAGAACTGCACACAGGCGCTGAATGGGTCGCTGATCACGGACGACCAGCTGCCGTTCCAGGAGAAGCTCAAGGAAGGCTACGCCGACGTGCGCACGCAAATGTCGCAGTACGTCGACCTCAAGCCCGCCCAGTCCTCCCCGGAAATGAGCCGCGACAGCACCATGTGACCGCGCCACCTCTCTGTCTTTTATTCTTTTATTTATTTTGAGCGTGTTTTCTTTATTATGAAAATGAAAGCAAGCCTTCGAAGAAAAGAATAAAAGTAAAGAGTGAAGATGGAAGCGGACGAGGTGCCCTTGCTGGAGGCGACGGCCCGACGGCGCCCGCCAGCAAAGGGTCAAGGCAAGGTGGGTCAATGGGGTCAACTCACGCTCACCTCACGCAGCCTATCTTTTCGAGAAGGTGTCGAAGATCTGCGGGTGGATCTCTGCAATGTGGCCGCCCACTTCGTCACGCCACCCACCGCCAAGCTCATTTGCCTCAAAATCACTGTCGACGCTTCTTCTGAGCCCCGCCAAGAGGGCGAAGCAGCTGCAGCTGCAGATGCCAAGAAGAGAAAGACGAGAGGACAGGAGCTGGTGTTTGAATTCACATCGGAGGCGGTGGCCGAGCGTGATAGCTTCCGGGACCTCATCGCCCAGCTCGTGCCGCCCTTGCGTCGCCAGAAGCAACCCAAGCTCACCACCAGCCTTGCCCCGTCGGCCCACGTACGTGCCCTCCTTACACGCTCTCGGCGCGCCTTGGCCTGAGAGTAGCATTCGCCTTGTGCAGAGGGGCTTGGCCCGTACGGTGGCAGTACTGCAGAGTGCAGAGGCAGCGCCAGAGGTGATGGAGGAGGTGGTGAGTGCGGAGGTGGCGAAGAGACGAGCCGCACTGCTGGAAGGCGATGCCGAGGCACGCGAGCTCTACCAGCGCCTTGTCACGAGCGGAGTGGTATCGGCGCGCGAGTTTTGGCACAGCCGCGAGGTAGCTATTCCACACACAACACACAACCTGCACCCCTCCACGCGCAATCTTTCATCTAACCGTGGTCGTGCTAGCACATGCTCGAGAGCGAAGCACAGCAGCGCGCGAGCACGAAGGAAGCGGCCGCTGAAGGTTCCATTGTGCCTCCGCCTTGCGTCTTTGTGCGACCACTACGTAGTGCTCACCACAACTCGTGTGATGGCAGACGAACTGGGAGGAGGTGATGGCGAAGTGAAGCCGGTGGCCGAGAGCGACGTCTCGGTCCAATACAAGCTCACCACGGCCGACATCAGGCGCATCTTCACCGAGCAGCCAACCGTTAAGAAGGCGTTCGAGGAGTGGGTGCCTCTCAAGATGACCGAGGCACGTTCGGACATGCCCTCCACTAAGCAGCGCACTCGTTCTTCTCCTGCTAGGCTGGAGCTGGATCCACCGCTTATCCCTTCATCGTCGCCTCAACAACAGATGCAATTCTGGACCAAGTACTTCCAGTCCAAGTACTTCCACCGAGGCGATGGGAAGAAGAAGCAGGAAGAGGAGAAGGCGACGGAGGAGGAGCTAGAGGGCCAGGATCAGCCCAGCAAATCGAGGAAGGGCAAGGAGAAGGCACATCACGCCGCTGCAGTGCGCGTGAAGCGAGGTATAGCCTTGCCTCAAGCGGATTCCCCCCCTCCTTTTTTTCTGTTGGTCTCTAAGGTGAGTGATGGCCACCAATCACTCCACAGAGGAGGATATGCGATTGAGGCTGGGAGCCATCGACCTCACCTCCGATTTGACTCGAAGCGATGACGCGAGCCTCGACGCAAGGGTATCACCTCTGGACGCGCAATCGATGCTGCGTTTGAGTTTTTTAAGCGCCCGTATGTTGTTGCTGCACCGCGATAACAGAAGGGCTACGGAGTGGCTGATGAAGGAACGACCAGGCCAAAGGACACCAAGAAGCTCTCCCTCCTGCAGAAGATCAACCGGCACGCCACCACGGCGCTCGGCGAGATCGAAAGGTGTGTCCACCCCAAACACACTCTCGTTGGAATGGGCGGGGCGGGGTTGCTCAACGCAGTTGTGTGCGTTTCGTAGGGCCAAGGCGAAAGAGGACGGGGAGGAGATGGACATCGACATTTCAGCGTCGTCCCTCACCGCCAAGGACCCCATCAAGCCGTCGCCTGCCGCAGTGGACGCCGAGCAGATGAAGGCGAGCGAAGCCAGGTTGGCAGAGGTCACGCTCCTGCCAGAGCTCGAGGGGCGAGAGGACACCAATTACGTGGCCTTGGCCATCCAGGACCAGCGGCGCTATTTCCAGGGCAGCTCACTCGTCGCCGCTGACCCATCGTCCTCCTCTCCTTCCTCTACGACGTACAACGCAGACGTAGGGTCTCCTCCCTAAGTTGTGCTGCTGCTATCTGTTGCGTGTTGTGGGGCAGCCGGTGGCTCACTCCGCATCGCTGTACTGTCTCGGCAGACGACCTTGGCGGCTGTGCTTGCGACGTTCCGCGCAGAAGTCACGACGCTCAGGCAGAGCGCAGAGCAGC
Source organism: Acanthamoeba sp. SK_2022b (assembly GCA_027943245.1). Taxonomy (NCBI): domain Eukaryota; phylum Discosea; order Longamoebia; family Acanthamoebidae; genus Acanthamoeba; species Acanthamoeba sp. SK_2022b. The sequence goes on from JANDJZ010000225.1 coordinate 12,098, forward strand.
GAGACGGCCCAATCATGGATCAGAGAGCGGCGGCCGGCGTCCTGCGGGAGCTCGACGGCCTCTGCCGCACCGCGGCTGCCGCCAAGTCGGACCGAGGCGGGTCGTACGGTCTCACACCGGCCGAGATGAAGATGCTGACCGACTACAACGACAGAGCGACCGAACTCCTGCGTCACTTCTGGCGATGCTACCCGCTCTCTTCGCGCGCTCTTGCCACCAAGGTGCTCACAGACAAGATGCTGGCAAACATGTTTTCTCGCTCACGCATCATCCTCTCGCTCAAATCAGGCGGCCAAGGTGGGCGTAGCGATCGAGGAGCTGAAGGAGGAAATGGAAACTGTGGCGAGCAAGAAGAAGATCACAGGCCGAAGCCCGACAAGCGTTGTGGTGGGAGAGGTGCTTCTCTCCTTATTGCAGATGCTGACCAATGCGCTAGACGCGCGGACAACTGTAGACAAATAAATACTCCAGCAGACGTGTGTATACAGCGATAGTATCGCCAGAGCGGCGTTCGAGAGCAGGCCGGTTGTGGCGAATGTACCGTGGACACACCAGATTGTAGCAAGCTTCTCACTTACAACACTCCTAGCCTAGGAGTTTGCCGCTGTCCTGGAGTGGACCAGCATCGAAGAGTAGCGTGTGACAAGAACTGGGTTTTATTTATGAAAAAAATAAATTTCCACAAATTCTTTTGGCCCACATAAGCACAACAAGATGGCGACGCCTGCGGATGCTGCGCTCAACAGCATTGTGCCCGCTGATATGAAGAACTTGCGGGCATGTCTGTTCTGCTCGCTGGTGAAGACCTTCCAGCAGTTTGAGATGTTCGGCTGCGATAATTGCAATTTCCTGGAGATGGAAGAGGACAAGGACAAGGTGAATGAATGCACATCTTCCTCATTCGAGGGCTTGATCGCGATGATGAAGCCCGAGGAGAGCTGGGTGGCCAAGTGGCAGCGTCTGAGGAGCAGCGGACGGCCCTTCCAGCGCGGCGTGTATGCCATCTCCGTCAACGGTCGCCTCCCTTCTCGCGTTGTGGCCGGCCTCGAAAAGCAGGGCATCCACTACGTCTCACGCGACATGAGTGAGCGTGCTTGAATCTGTCTCCAGCTCCGCCCCCTTTCCTAATGTAAATTCTGTTTTCCGCTGAACACAAGATCTTCTGCCCAAAGATTACCCATCCAATTGCGCCTTCTGGCACCACCAGGCGAATGGTGGACGGTCCAGCTGGGCCATCGTCGATGATTAGGTATCCATCCGCTGGGCGCCGAGAGAAAAAAGTCAAGACTCGCGTTAACACAAGCCGTAGCCTTCCAAAAAACTGTGCGCTATGGAGGAGCTGGAGGGCCTGGACGAGGACGAGGCAAGCGTGCACTTTAGTTGGCGGGACGCTGTGCCCACAATGTTGGACTTTGCCAAGTCCTTTCCAGTTGCGGGCGATGAAGAGGAAGAGGAAGAGGCGCCCAGCATTGGCCGCGTTCGATCCAAACATGTAATTTCACGCCAATCGGCTTGTTCCTCGACTGCCACGAGCCCACGCTCCCTCAGTTCCTCCTCATCTTCTCCAGGCTCGTCTGCCATCATAATCGCCAGCAGTCCCACCACGACGTCCTCGCACCCGGCCATGTCGTCGTGCACCTCTTCTGGCTCGTCGCTCACCTGGTCCCCCTCTTCCTCTTGCGCCAACCTGCCCGACCATGAGCTCACCGTCACCATAGGCCTTCGCTTTAGCCCCTCCCGTACGCCACCCCCCCTCTATATTTCCCACCGCCACACGACACGTTGCTTGGCTCGCACGCGCATTTGGAGGCACAACTTTGACGCGTGTGGCAGAGAGCGACCAGCATCCTCGAGAATGGGGGCAGAGACGCTCGTTGAGCGGGCGGACATTGGCGAGCGTGTACGGAGAGCAGCAGCGCAAGCGGACCCTGAGCGATCATACGCCCAGGCGCGTGTTCCTTAGCCGTGAGGAAGAGGAAAAGCGAAATCGAGAGGAAAAAGAACGAAGCAAGGGCAAGGGCGGCAAAGAGCGGAGAAAGGACAAGAAGGACAAGAAGCGCTGGTCCAAGGAGGATCGGGCGCGGGTCAAGAGGAATACAGAGATCACCGACAAGCTGCAGAAGCCAGCGAAAGGAGCAAAGACAGAGCCAAAGCAGACGTGCGAAGATGGCAAGTTAGAGGCTGTCGTCGCCGGCGGCGCCGGATGGAAGGAGCACTTGCAGAATCTGTGGGAGGAGGACTTTGAGACGTCCTTTCGCTCGGCGACCACCCTCGTGGACTCGTCCCCGTTCACCTCGCCTCTCAAAACCAGCTCCGGCCCGACAGAGTCAGAGGACACGCGCCGATCTGAGGCCCAGGCGTCGCTGTGGGCACTCGAGGCCCTGGCAGTGCCAGCCAACCCCGAACTGGAAATATTGAGCATCACGTTCAACTCCTCCCTGTACGTGAGCTCGCCCGACACCATCGGCGACGATCATGTCTTGCGTGGGTCGCTGACGCCCGCCTTGGTCTTGGGCCTGAGCAGGTTCAGGTCGGGCCGAGATGGCGAGGACGAGGAGGGAGCCATGCTCGCAGGCGCGGGCAAGTCGGTATCCCCTCGGCCCGCAGAGCCCGACGACGACTGGAGAGATGTGCTGCGACAGGGCTGGCGCGAAGAACTCTCACGCATGGACAAGACCAAGGCGTCTCTCCTTAAACCAAAGGTGACGACAACGCCCTCCCGTGACGCTCCTCCAGCCCAATCGAACCCGCCTTGGCGCTGACTGCCAGTCACTATCTCTGCGTTTGTGACTGTTTAGGCGCTTGCCTTTGACGACCCCAGCTCGAAGAAGAGCAAAAAGACAAAGAAAGAGAAGGACACAGCGACCCGGAGGAAGAAGGTCCGCACAAAACTCAAGCGATACAAGTACGTAAAGACCTTGTTTGGCCCGTGACAATCGTATTTATAATATATATATATATATTATAAAATATATTATATAATAATATATATTTATTTTATAATTGAATTATTTATTTGTCCTGTTTTCCTTGAGCGCAGAGCGAGCCTCAAGGCAGCGCTCAATCAGTCGACGGCCACGATGAAGGACCTGCGAAATGGCGCCCACGCTGTGAAGCTGGGAGCCAAGGGGGAGCTCGCCAAGTTTGCGCACTGGCGACGACCTGCTCTCAAGCGCATGTACGCGTCGCTTTCTCGGCCATGCGAGTGGGACGTTTTGCGTCGTGCTCGTCTTAACCTGTGCACACGCATGTGCTGCGTCTATCAGTGCTCGTCAGCTGATACACTTGCGATTGGCTCGGTTCGACCTACTGGAGCGCGTTGAGGAAAGGTAACGGTAGAGGCTCTTGCGGTCGGCTGCCTGTCCCCCGCTCAGAGACTGACTGTCTGTCTCTCGTTCGTATGTGTTGTGCAGGAAAATTGCGTTGGTGGCGGCTCGAATTGACGCCACGAAAGCTTATGTACAGCGGTGGAAGGAAGGCGATACCCTGTCCGCGCAAGACCGGTCCCTCTTTCTCGAGCCCGAAGTCCTCTTCATACAGGACGAGAGAATGGCCAACCTCCGCCTCCGCCTCACCGTACGCGCCTATCGCGCGTGACTCCGCGGAGCTATGCAGGCGCTGATGGAGTGATTTGTGGTGGCTGGTGGGCTACATACAGATGCTGAACCAACAGCGGCGGATGCTGGCCACGGAGTACGATCAGAAACTCAACCAGGCTCTGGAGGACACTGACCAAAGCCGCACGCACCGACTGCGCGAATTGCTGGCATCCGTCAAGTCCAACCCTCGCGGCTTCCACCCGCTCGACGAGCAGCAGCAGTCTACCTTTGACTCGTTGTTCCTCGACCAACGCTTCAAAGAAGGTGCGTTCCCCCTAATATGACCTATGCGCCCGCATCTTGCTCTCCGCTCACTCCGGAAGGGGTTTACACGCATGATAGGGCGACGCGTAGAGCGTTTACAAATGGCGATGGTAGAGTCCGTGGGCAATTTTAAGCCAGATGATATCCTCTCCTTTCTCACGGTATGATAGACGTTTGTTCTCCTCCGCGGTGGAGTCCCTTGCTGATGCTGTGAGCCACGAGTGCCTCTTCCTGTCATAACGCAGTTCGTGACATTGACACGTGCGTTTTTTGTGTGTGCACGTGGGTGCCGTTGGCATGCGTGCGCAGTCACTGGTGAGTGACATGGCGCAGGACCACCAGCTCAACGAATCCGAGCACCAGAAGCTGCGGCTATTCGTGAGTAGGGCGGTGTTCCCTCTCATTCACCACCTCATCTACCCCAGCCCGGATCCAGGTCCCTCCACACTTCCCAAAGAATTTAAAAGTCTTGCGTTGCTTCCTCACGCTTTTCTGTCTCTCTTTCGCTCCCCTATGATTGTGCTGTGCAGCCGACGATGTGTATGTCGTTCAGGCGAACATTTTTGCAGCTCTCCCACCCTCCGCGCTTCACGTACCACCAGAGGCACTGCACCCGCTTCAACACACACACACACACACACACACACACACACACACACACACACACACACTAGGCTCGCTAGCGCACTAACGCAAACCGTTCGCATGCACTACTGCCTTAATTAGAACTGCAAGGAGAACAGCAAATACCCTCGTATGTACACAGCAGCGTCGGACAAGCTGAACGACCTCTTCTTCACCACCGTTCGTCTTCTCCTCGCTTGCTCTTTTGGCTCAAAGACCGTTGGCCTGGTTTCGACCCTGCTGTTTGACCACGGGAGGTGTCTTCGGTGAGCAGGTCCCCACGGATGCCCTAAATACTCTCGTTGAGGTCATGAATCTCATCACCGAAGAGGTATGGCAATCCCGTTTCTCTCCGCACAGATACCCTTTGCCTAACCCCGGCTCTCGCGCTTTGTGGCGTTGGCTCTCCTCCCGGTCTTTTGAAGGCCAAGGCCCGATCAGGAGCGTCCAGCGTGGGTGCGGATGACATCTTGCCCCTGTTTCAGCTCGCCTTGATTCGATCTTTCCTGGTACCTCTCCCCTCCACTACCATTCACCGCCTGGCACGAAACCGCTGACCTAGCGAACGTGCTCGGTGGTGGCCTGTTGTAGTTTGACGTCCATCGGTTGGCGCGCTTCATTGAGGACTGGTCGTATGAGAGTGAGAAACACGGCGAGTACGGGTGGTCCCTAACCACCTTCTACGGTACCGCCTCTGTGCGCGATCGAGCTTTGCTACGTGACGCGTGCTTGAGTAACTTTGTGTTGGCGTGGCGTACAGCGGCATCCCAGCATATCTCCTCGACCAGGCCATCGGCGACCGGTTCGCGGTGCCGCCGACCGCCCACGCCGGAATCAGTCGCCGATGGCAAGAACGAAGACCTTCGTCAGTCGCTAGCTTAGCCAACTGTTTTAATATTGTTTCACTTTTATCCGGATCCATGCCATTCCAATACAAGTTGCTATCAAGATGGCGATCACGCAACAAGCGCAGCCGATGCAAAGCTGCACAAATCGTGCGGATTTTGTGAGTTCGAGGTTGACTGCCGCTGACCCTGACGTCGGAGAAATGTGAAGGGCGACACGAGTAGCTGGTGTCTTCGCTCCCCTGCTTCTTTTCGACGAGCGATCAGAGTGCAGAGAGGACCCGAATCTACCTCCCGCCACACCAGCATGAACCGAAAGGTCTTGGCCTTTGTGGCCTTCCTCTCCCTGGCCATCCTCGCTCTGGGTGCCTCTGTCAACCAGGTATTTCCTCCCATTTTAGTGCATTGCATGCAATGGGATGTGTTGCCTCGTGACTTGACACTGCCGATGGAGTGTCACATCGGCCTACTTCAATAGTGATGCATTTGGAGACAACATGGAGTGTGACACAAGCGGCTCACGTCCCAATTTTTACTTTCCCTGCAGCAAAACGGTTATATCTACGTTGTTTCGCACCTGGATCGATACCAGACCCCCTCCGGTGGTTTCAGCCTCGTTGAGGGCGGCAAGCCGTCCCTCGAGGCCACCTCCCACGCCCTCTTCGTCTCCTCTCTCTTCGGCCTGCGTAAGAAGGTTTGTACTTGCACCATGGTGAAGTAGCTTGCTTTTCTCACGCCTTTGAAATGTCACAAAACAGATCAACCAGCAAGAGGCTGCTCGCTACATCCAGACTCTCGAGAATGGAGATTACGGTTATGGCAAGAGCGCCGGCCTGCCCTCCGATCTTGAGTCGGTCAGGTACGATGATAATCCTCGATTTTCCCTCCCGCGGCACTGAAGCTTGAAATGAGAACTGAAGCTGATTTACCCCTTTGGGAACAAATTCTAGGCACGCCATTCTGAGCTACCAGCACCTTGGATCGGCCGTGCCGAACGCCGGCAACGTGGCCTCGTACATCAAGTCGCTCTATGATTCCCAGACCAACCTCTTCGCGGCCCGCGTGGGTGAGAAGGGTGATCTCAAGTCGACCGCTCTGGCCTTCCAAGCTCTTGAGTACCTTGGTGAGCTTCAGGTGCGCCACGAATTACGTTAGGTAATTGCAAATCGCCAAGTCTAACCCCTCCCCAAATTTGCAGAGACAATGGGTTCAGGACATCTTCGAGAAGGTGCGCACGTACCTGAGCAAGCATGTTCAGCTGGCCGACAACGCCCACTTCGCCTTCGACGAGAAGAGCCTCTCCACCACCAGCGCCAACTACTACGGTGTCGTCCTCGGTTCCTATGTGGGCTTCGACTTTGTGTCCCTGCCCAAGTGGGCTGCCTTCGTCATCGCGCTCCAGAGCGAGGTACCGGATCCTCTTCTTTGTTTTGAGTTTTTCCCTCCCCAATGACTCACGCGCTGGGCGTTGTTGTATTGTATTGTTACATAGGACGGTGGCTTCTACACCGGTAACGACAAGACCGTCACTCTTGAGAGCACTGCCCACGCCATCTCCACCCTCCGCCTTCTCCAGCAGACCAAGGGCAACACCGAGCAGTTCATCGACTCCATCAACGACGAGGCTCTCGTCCAATTCGTCGTGCCCATCCCCAGGGACCTCCGCTCTGCGGCCTATGGCCACCTCGCTATTGCTTTGAGCAAGTCCTTCACCAGGAACTTCGACACTCGTGTCTACTACGAGTTCCTGCGCGCCAGCGGCTCCTCCGAGAGGAAGATTGTGCAGGGCACTCAACTCAAGCCCGTCGTTGGCATCAAGACTTTCGACGGCGCTCCCCACGCCGGCCTCGACGTTGAGGTCGTCATCACTTACGAGAGCACCGGTGAGGTCCTCAAGGCCAAGCTGCAGCACAAGGACAGCGACCAGTACGCCACCAACGACTTCTTCGATACCTCCAACCACCTCGGTGCCATGACGTTCCACTACACTGTCCGCTGCTACGTTGCTGGCGTGGGCGAGGTCAGCTTCGAGCTCCAGGGTATTGCCTTTCTTTCCCACCGCGTTCGTAGTGAAGGCGAAACTCACAGCGAGCTCTTCATCTGTTAAAGACACCAAGCAGGTCGGCTACGGCGTGACCGTCAACTCCCGTGCCCACCTCGAGGTCGCCGACAAGCAGTTCGCCCCGGGTGAGACTGTTGCCGTCGGTACCGAGTTCACCTTCGGCCTGGGTCTCTACAACCAGACTCACAAGGACCTCAGCAAGGGCGACTTCAGCGTCGTCTTCTCCGTCCTGGATTCCTCGCTCGTTGCCATCCACTCCGAGAGCGTGGATGCCCTGGAGAACGCGTATGCGCCCGTTATGTGCAGATCGCGCGCAACCTTATGCTCTAAACACTAACTTCCTTTCCTCCTTACAGTAAGCCCCTCCGTTTCGCCTACACCTTGAAGTCGAGCAACCTCCCTTCGGGCGATCTTGTCTTCAAGTTCGAGGTTGTCAGCGCCACCGGCGTCGTGCACACCACCGAGACGGTCAAGTACCAGCTCGCCGTCCCCATGATCGCTACCCAGATCACCTTCGAAGGTGCGGCCGAGGGTGCGCCCAAGTACAAGTAAGTTGTCCCCCCCCCCATACGTCAGTTTAATGTGAATTTCCCTCCCATTGGGGCTGATCAATTCCTCGTTCTCTCAACAGGGTCGGCCAGAATGTAGCCGTCAGCATGGAGCCCGCTAGCTTCCCCGACCTCCGCACTGTCCTCCCCTACCCCGCCAATGACGTCAACGGCAAGCCTGCTGCCGCCCAGCGCAAGTTCGTGATGGATATCCACAGCAGCAAGGGCGCTCTCCTTCGCACTGTGGCCGGTAAGGCCCAAAACACCGAGACCTCGTCCAAGTACGTCTTCGAGGTGTCCGGCACGACCACCCTGGACTCTATCGGCGACAACGTCGTCTCCTTCCGCTACGTTTCCGCTTCAGGCCGCTCCGTGGAGCTGGGCAGCTACGACTCTCGCCTCGGCGAGCTGATCGAGGACGCAGCTTCGCTCAACTACACCATCAAGGCCAACCTCCAGATCGTTGACGTGAAGGAGCAGCCTCAGGCCACTACCTTTGCCTACGGCCAGGTCATTCGGTTCAGGTTCCGCGTGAAGGACGCACTCAGCGGCCTATACGTCCAGAAGGGAGACAACGAGCTGGCCAACGTCTACCTTTCGCTCAAGCACACCGACGAGACGAAGGGCAGGCCTTTCGTCAGCGCCCATGTTGCCGCCGATGAGGTCGTCAACGACCAGAGCGAGAAGGTGCGCTGCCCTCACTATTGAACGTGTTGATTGCGAAAGATCATTTGCTCATTTCATCCTTGTGTTTGCAGGAGTTCGTGATCGAGTGGGCGATCAACCCCAACGCTGTTCAGGGCGCCGGTGTTCTTACTCTGTCGGCGCAGGACGCTGATGGTAACGTGATCGAGCTCTACGATGCCACCACCAAGAAGCCCGTCCAGCTGGAGGTCACCGTGGGTGGCGACATCCAGGTCGAGCACAACAGCTACTCCACTTCGGACGCGTCCATTTACATTGATACCGCCTTCGTCGTTCAGTTCGGCCTTTCGTGCCAGAACGAGAGCCTTAAGTACACACCCAGCGCCAGCTACCAACGTATAGCTACCCCCGCTAATCTCTCTCTCTCATTCCCACTTCTCCGTGTAACAGGAACGCCCAGCTCCGCGCTTCCATCTACAGGGATGGTCAACTCGTTGCCTCCCTCCTGCCCGTTGCGACCAACGAGGACGGTGTGTACTCTGTCTCGTGGGGTGGCGCTCACGACGCCTTCCCGTCTGGCGTCTACACGCTCAAGTTCTTCCGCGAGGTCGATCGCAAGCGCGCCGTCGAGGCTCACGAGTTCCAGGAGAAGAGGAAGAAGAGGGAGGAGCAGCTCAAGCAGATCGAGGAGGGAAGCGAGACCCAGGATGAGGCCGCCAAGGAGGAGCTTATCGTCGAGAACATTCTGAGCCCCCTGTTTGAGATATCTCACTCTCACGTGGTACGGCCTCTTCCCCCCCTCCCAAACCCTCCCGTCCCGTGCGCTGTCACGATGTCGACCTGCTCACCCCCACTCTCGCTCCCTCTACTCCTCTTCCTCTGTCGCGTGCAGGCTCCCTCCACCAGCAAGCTCCCCATCAGGGCCGAGGTCATCCTGGCCTTCCTTCTCGGCGGTGCCTTCATGGCCATCTCCTACCAGAAGAAGCACTACCTCGCCGCCAAATAAGCGACGCCGTGGTGGCCCGTCCCGACCCCTCTTGCTCTTTCCCTCTCGGCTTTCTCTCTCCTATTTATTCCCGCCTCCTGCGTTCTCTCCCGTCCCTCTTCCCTTGTATTTTGGGCTCGGGTCTGAACCGTTTCTCCCAACTCCAACATAGACCACACACGTAACTTATTACACCACCTCGCGCTGCGCCCTGTTCTTCTCCCCCCCTCCCCGGTATCTTCTTGGTTGGCGCTTCGTCCATTTTTGCTTGGGAGAAAAGGAAATGGCCAGGACGCTGTCGCGGTACGGTATCTGGTTGTCCCACTGGGGCCAAACAAGAAACGCGTTTGTTGTGGATCATGAGGCTGAAGCTTCTGTGATTATCTGTCTCGATTGATCTCGCCCGCCTCACCACGAGTCGTTGAACCTTGGCGCCGTTGGGGTTGGATGACTTCGGCCGCCCCGCTCCAAATGAGACGAATAGACTCACTCGAAAGCAGCGGCTGCAAGTCGGTCAGCTTCAGCCGAGATGTCATTCATGTATACCACAGCAAAAGGGAAGCCGACCAAGACCGAGACCACGGCCATCTCGAATTCCATATCGAAATGAAGGGTCACCCAACAAGCAAGCTCAGCGCCTTCTCTTCCACCACCCGTTCAATGCTCAAGCGCAAATCACACAGCCAACCGGATCTACCCTCGATGGAAGCTTCAGCTCTCCTACGGCTGGAAGGGGCCGGGCTGTCTGCTCGCGATCACTTCCAACACCCCACGCACACGCACTCGCTGCTTGCCTCTTCCTCTTCTGGCCTCCCGACCTACGCCGCAATGAGGAGTGCCGCCGGCGGCGCGAAGAAGTCCAACCTCGCCCTCTTCTTCTTCATGCTCTTGTTCGCCTTGCTCCTGCTCCTGCTCCTGTTCTCCACCTTCCCCTCCCTGCCCGAGTACGAGCGCTCCCCTCCTTCCATTTGATTTCGCGCATTTAAAACGTAATCTAACGTTCATCCTTGCGGGCACCACCAAAGAGAGCAGAGAGGAGCCGTGGTGCTGCCGCGAAGCATTAAGCAAGTGCAGGAGCTGGGTCTGGTGCTCTCGGCCTACACTCACACGCACTATGCTCATGTCCTCTTGGTCTTCCTCGGGGCCTACGTTTTGTATGTCTTCCTTCTCCCGTGGCACATCTGCCTCGCGTGATGCCGCTGCTGGCTGCGGTGCTCTGCCTCACCACGAACACCTGATTGCTTGTGCGTCATACCGGACAGCTTGCAGTCGTTCAGCATTCCAGGTTCGATATTCATGAGCTTCCTTGGCGGCGCCCTGTTCGGCCTTCCGGTGGGCTTCTGCGTCGTGACCCTGGTAACTCCTCTCCCCCTCATTCGCCCGCATTGGCCACTGACTCACCGGTTGCGCTCTCTGGCCAGGCGGCGACCTTGGGCGCCTCGAACTCGTATTGGCTGTCCTATCACCTTGTGGGCAGCTTTGTAAATACCTACTTTCCCAGCAAGCTTGAACGGTTTGGCGCCGAGGTGTGCAACTCCACGCCCCATTTCTTATTTTTATTATTTTTATTGATATTTATTTTATTTTATTTTATTTTATTTTATACATAGTAGAGGCTCATCAACGCTCTTACGTGTTATCTCTTTGGTGGCTGCAGATCGAAAAGCACAGACCCAACCTGTTCAATTATTTATTGTTCCTGCGCATCTCGCCACTCCTGCCCAACTGGTTCATCAACCTCGCCTCGCCTCTTCTCTCGGTGCCGTTCAATCTCTTCTTTTTCGGTACCCTCATCGGTATCATGCCAGGCACCTTCATCTGTGTCAAGGTGCTCCTCCTCCACCAAGCAAGATCAGCATGTCTCGGTTCTGAGCTCACACCCGATTCAATATCTGCGTGGGCGTACGGTCGCAGGCCGGAGTGACCGTGCACAAGCTGAACAGCGCCAGCGACGTGGTCGACGCCAACGCTCTTGCCACGCTCTTTGCCCTTGCGCTGTACGCCCTCCCCGCTCTCTCCCCCCTCTCGTTGAGTCTCATGCGTTTCTCCCTTTCCTAGGCTCGCACTCTTGCCCACTTGGGGTCCCGTTCAGAGGCTTCTCCAGAAGGTGGTGTACTGGATGTCGGCCGATCGGAGAGGAGACGGAGAGGAGGGCCAGGACGAGGATCTCCGCATCAAAAGGAAGGAGCGAGAGAGGCAAGACGACGGTGACGAGAAGGTGTGAGTGAGCATGGGGAGCAGCCGCCGCCTGATCAGCTGACACGCACGGCCCGCCATTACGCCTCAGCCAGTCAGTGTGCAACTATCCGGCAGCCCTTCGCTCGCTCGTGCTTGGGTCTAGAGGCCGCCCTGGGTGTTCCGGCTCTGTGATGCCGGTGAGCACACGTTGGGGGGGGGGGTCGCTCTCGTGGTGAACGGCCCTCGCCTCAACGTTTTGTGGGGCTTGGAAAAGCAGACAACGTTGTCCGATGAAAGGGTTTTTGCTCTGTATGGCCGATACAGCTGTCGTGGTGGCAGTACGACATGAGTGCTTTGATCAACAACCGTTGTGTGCATCTTATTCATATTCAACCACCGTGCCTCGATCTGTCGCGTTTCTTACCGTGACCGACACAACAATGCAGCATTGTGGTAGTGGTGTCTTGATTTCTCACGTCTGTGCATTAGGCTATCCCTTGCCTAGGAGTCGTTACAAGGGGTCAACAGGGTAAGTGGCAAGGGAGGACGAGGGAAGCGAGGGTCCAGTGCTTCCGTGTGTGTCTAGCGAGTCCCACCAACTGCTGGCAAACGCAGCCAGGGCTGATGTTGCGTCGAGGCGCTCCGCTGGCTGTTCAGCCAGCATGTGCTGCACAAAGGCCCAACGGCTTGGGGTGAGATAAGGGCCTGGAACAGTCTCCCAAAACCTGGAGGAGCAGAGAACAAGGCCCGCGCTCGTTAGTTAGCCGCGCAGGAGGAGGATTGATAAGGGCGTTGCTTGTTGTGGAAGCGTACCATCTCTCTCGCTGCTGTTGTTGAGTCCATGTGATGGCTTCCGCGAAGGACAACTGTGCCACTTCTTCTGCTTCTTCGTCCGTCTTTGGCCACAATCCGAGAAGCTGCGTCACACACGGCCATCAGTTAGCGGCAATGGAAAGGAGGAAGAGTCCGTGTTCAGAAGCGGTGGTCTAGTCACCTGAAAGGCAATTAAGACCCCGGCGCTCCAAACGTCGACCTTGTGGCTGCAGTTGGCTAGTGGCCGCCGCAGTTCTGGAGCGATGAAGCAGCAGGTGCCCGCTCCCAAAGCGTTGGAGCACCAGGCAGTACCCAGCGGCCTGTGCTGCAACGCCAGGCCAAAGTCGAGGACGACAGTCGAGCCTACGCCGCTGTCGTCCCCTGGCAGCATGGCGAAGATCACGTTGTTGGGCGAGATATCGCAGTGAACGATTCCGCGCTGGTGCATGTCCTGCAACGCCTGTAACCGCCAAGAACAGGGCGTGAGTTGGCCGCCACAACCTCACAAACCAATGCCCGTGTACCTGCAGAAGTTGCTGAGTGTATCTCGCAAACACTTGGTCTGACGCCAGCTGAGCCGAACCTGCAAAGCAAAGACATTAGCGATCACTCGCGCGCGCGCTCTCTCTCTCTCTCTCTCTCTCTGTGTGTGTGTGTGTGTGTGTGTGTGTGTGTGTGTGTGTGTGTGTGTGTGTGTGTGTGTGTGTGTGTGTGTGTGTGTGTGTGTGTGTGTTGTGTGTGTTGTGTGTGTGTGTGCGTGCGATGTGGAATGTACATACCAGTTGAATCATAAAACGGAAACACCAAGCCGGGCAGAGTAGCTCCACCAACTGGGAACTCGACAATGCCAAGAAGCTGCGCTACATTTGGTACCTGCCGTAGCTGGAGGAGCTTGCTGGCCTCATCCCTTGCGAGCTGGCGCGACCCCACCACCTTCACCGCAACCCGTTCTCCGTGGCACCCGAGGCTTCCTTTGGCTGTGGAGCACAGCCAGACCTCGGTACGCGAGTTCTGGGCGGCCGGGCGGGATCATCAGCAACGTTTAATCACCAGAAGAGGCGCAGTGGTACCTTGAACAGACGACGGACCGGATGGAGGGACGATGCAACTGTTGTCGAGCCATCGTTGTCTGGCGGCCCGCGGTTCTCTCGCGGCTCGGCGGCGCCCTTCAGTTGCGGTGCCTTCGGCTTTGGTGGGCACCCGGAACAGTACCAGGAGCCCGACGGCTTCTTTTCGATCTCGACGCACTCCCAGTGGAACCATCGCCCACATCTGTCGCAGAGGATGTACTTGCCTTCGGTCACCTTTCCGCAGCAGTGCCATTGCCACCAGAGGTCCGAGCGTGGAGGAGGAAGACGAGTGAACTGGTCGCAAATGCTGTCCAGCATTTTGCCAACAGCCTGGACGATCTTGATGACCTCATGCCGAATGAGGAAGCATCGCTTGAGCTCGCTCTGGTTTGAGATCGTCAGTTCGATCAGAGGGCACACCTCAATCCTCTGGGACTGCCAGAGGCATGCGAGGCGGAACTTCTGGCCGCTCATCTGCGTGCTAAACGCGATTGGGAACGCCACGGGGAACTCGATCTCCTTGCCTTGCTCCGCCGCGGCCGCGATGAACGCATCGAGCATATCGACTTGTTGGAGTACGCAAATTATGGAGGCGTAAACCAATCGGTCCCTCATGAGCCAAAAGTCAGCAAGTTAACCTGACAGTTCCCAAACAGGCCGATAGCGTACCACATGTCCGCAGCGCAGCGAGTGGGTTTGTACTCCCCAATGTCCAGTGGGAAGATTGCTTGCCCAGCACGTAGCTTGGTCCAATCTTCGGGCAGGGAGATGTTTGGGCCAATACAAAAGCCCGGTCGTACGAACTCGGTCCCCTTTGGACGAGCGAGGGCGCCTTGCAATTGCACACCTCTGGTGCGTGCAATGAAAACCAGAGGTAAGGGGCGCAAGCAGCGACAAGCCAGGCCAACCCAAACGTACCCGTCCAGGCGAATGCTGCTTAAACTGTGCCCACCGAGGGTCAGGAGTCCATGGAACTGAGTCGCCCAAGTCAGTTCGCTTGCGTCCGCGAGTCTGCTGAGATCGTTGAACGTTTGCAGCAGCATGGCTGCTGTAGTGGTAAAGGTGATACCGTCGTTGTCACCAGCCTCCACCTTGTCTTTCCACAAACTGTCGATGGTCGCATTGTCACACTCCACAAGCTATAAGCACACACAGAAACACAGTGAACTTGGTTGTTGTTGAACTTAGAGGGAGGGGAAGAGGGTGGCACCTGGAAAAGTGGCTCTAGAGTCATAACCAGTGTGGCTGACTTGGTAGCTTGCGCCACCTTGCGTGCAGACCTGCCGAAAGCGCCCACGTTGATGGAGAGCGCTTTATCTGCCTCGGCGTACGATCTCCAGCTGGGCCCCGATCCCAAGGAGAACACACTTCGGGTTCCACTCTCTCCTTTGGTCAAGGGAGTTAGCAACTCGATGCCCAACGCCATACTCAAGACCTTGGTGTACATCGTACCTTTGACCTCGCCGATGGTGGCACGAACTTGAACAGAGAGCTTGGGACCAGTCGGAAGATTGGTGAGGGGCCAGGGACCGGTATCTGCAGCCATCATGTAAACCGTTTTATCCCCCTCGGCGGCAGAGCCCACTTTGTCCAGGATCGCCTTGGTCAATTGCTCAACCGACTCTACTTCAAGCTCAGTAAGAGCCGAATGGAGCGATTCATCAACATAGATAAAGATTGTCGTGTACTTGCGCAACGCCGTCATTGACGCTCGAAACGGCTTTCGTGGCGCGCTTTTTGGCCAGTTATTACCCTGCTCGCCGTAATCTATATCTGCGGAAAGAATTCCTTGCCTTTTTTCTTAGAGCCATAGGCCTGTTCTGATAAGATTATGGAAGAGGAGCGGAAGTTCTCTGCGACGTCAGCCCAAGCGGCAGCGCGAAGGCGAAGAGCGGAGCAGAACCAAAAATCTGCCCAAGCTGCAGGCATTAATCGCCACCCATGCTACGACTTGCATCAAGCCTCCCTCAAATGTCTTGAGGAGAACGATTACTCTCAGGGCGCGTGCGCCCACTCCTTCGCTGCTTACAAGGAGTGCCTTGCCAACCAGGTTTGTTTGGCCTTTTGCGCCTCTTTCTCACGCAATGAGGCTGAGATTATGTTGTGGGCAGAACGAAGCCAAGAAGGCTGGCACTCAAAAGTCCATGTTCAGTTGAGTGGGCGCCGAGTTGTACATAGACACCCTCTTCACCACAACGAAGCTCCTTTCGCTACTACTTCCACGCACTTCTCTCCATTCTCTCGGCCCCACACCGCATCACACCATGATGATGCGACACGACATGAACGCGCACAAGCTGCTCTTCATGTTTTGCTTTGTCCGATTTCACGAGGAGGGCAAGGAAGAGAGCACAGGCGAGGTGAGGGCTTGGCGGCAGAGGGACTTGAGGAAGTTCTGCTTCATGTGACGAATGAATCCACTTCGCAGGGCAGCCCCATTGTACTCGTTCAACTCCTTTTGTCCGATCAGGTCGATCTTGATCGGAGCACGCGACCGGCACTCATGTCAACCACTAGCATCCAAGGGAGCGTGGGAGGGTGGGGTGCGTACCAAAAAGGCGGCTCGCTTGGACTGTCCGATCTTGGTGAAGATGTTGACCAGCAGTTCGAGGATGGGAATCTCCCACAGGTACTGGAAATAGGGCTCGTGCAGCGCCGCCGGATTGGCTTGCACCGCTGCATTGGGTGGGGGGTGGGAGGTAAAGCGATGCGCGTGCGTGCGAGGACTGTCCGAGAAGAAGGCGCGGGAGGGAGTACCTTTGAAAGCCGTGGCGTAGTCGGGTGTGGCGTAGAACTGGCACAAGACGGCCGCCTCCAAGTAGGCTGCGCGAACACACGCGGCAACGCTCGTGAGAGGTTGGTCCACCGCGCCGGTGCAGGGAGATGGGGAGGCGTGGGCACGGACCTTGCGTCGAGATGAGGGAGGTGACTAGACGCGGGATGGTGCGCTGGAAGCCCACGGAAATGGGCGCGGTGGGGTCGCAGAAGAAGGAATTGTTGATGCCTCCGCCCATCAGGTAGTACCTGCGCCATCACACACCACAACGCAACGCAACGCAACAAAACACAACCCACAAGCAAGAGAGGGAGAAAGAGCGTAAGGCTTACCCATGGTTGATCGCGTGTGTGCGTGGGGGTGGGGTGTACCGGACGGCATCGCGGAACTGGCCTACCTCGTAGGCGGCATCGCCCAGACCGAAGAGCCAGCGCTCGCTCTGTGGCTGCGTAGTGTGGAGGCGCTGCAGGGTCGCCCTGAACACTTCCCAGAGCGAGGCCACTGTCTGGGGAGACACTCGGCCACTGCCCATGGCGCATGTCAGCAACTGTTTCTTGAAATGGGGCGGCACGCCACACACCTGCGCTCGAAGAAGCCGTCGGTGGACGCGAGCTGTGCGAGGTGACCGTAGCAGTCGACGGCGAGCACAGACGGCACGAGAGCCTGTCGTTGGAGGTAGTGCAGCGAACCGGCGAATAGCCCCACGATCGATTCCAGACAGGTCTCCTCCCAGAGCTGCGCCAGCAAGCCCCGACCCGCCGCCCACTGCAGCACATGTGCGCCCGCAAAGCGCCATGAGTCAGGAAGTCAGGGATGCCAGGAATGGCATGGGATCTCTTGGGTCACCTAGACGCATACCTCGATGCAGGGCTGTGCGGAGTGAGAGACGGCCGGGCTCTGGGGCACGACCAAGAGCTCGAGCAGGCCGTCGAACACGCGGATGATCTGAGCGCCCGTGGAGAGGTCCTCGCGTGCCTCGCCCTCCTCCATGGCCTCCTCCTTCTCCTTCTCCTCCTTCGTCTCGACCTGCATGCCGTCCGTGGGCGCCAAGGGCGGTGTACGCGGCGGCGCCACCTTGCCATTCTCCGCAGCTAGTACGCGTGTTCGCTCAGCGTGCTGCGTTGATTGGGGGGGGGGGTTTAGGGAGGAAGAGAGGGAGAGCGTGGTACCCTTGCCTGCGTCCTGCAGTTCCACCAGCGTGCGCAGATGGCGGGTGGCCAAGACGCAGAGATCGGCCAGGAGCAGCGCCACCCGCAGCGTCTCGATGTAGCGCAGCGGCACGCTCCACGCCGTAGCGAGAATCGGAGGCGTGATGGCCGTCGCCGCCGCAGTGGTCCCCGGGGTCTGTGGCTGGGGCGTCGGAGTGCGCGGGGCGGGCGATGCCGGCGGCGTGTGGTCCACCGTCATCATTGGCGAGGCTGGGACCGAGGTGCGACCGCCGCCAGCGATCCTCTGTTGCTGCTGCTGCTGCTGCTGCTGCTGCTGCTGCTGGAGGGCGAGGCACAGAGCCTCCACGCGTTGGCCGTAGAGGTGGAGGGATGAGCTCTGCTCGGCATCGGCGCCCGTTGCCTTGTTGGTGGTCTCCCACTGTTGGCTGTTGATGAAGAAGCCCAGCACGATCGCCAGCGTCTCGATGCGCTGCGGCGGTCCCGCCTCGCCGAGCGTCTCGAACAGCCGCTGGGCGATCGCGCTTGCCTTGGCGGCAACCGCCTCGTGCGTCGGCGTGTCATCATCGCCCGCGCCCGCGCCCCCGCCCCCGTGCTTCTCCTTCTGTCTGCGGGCCTGGTATATCTTCTCCCACTGCCGGATGTCGCCCACCAGGCGGCCGTAGGTGGCTTCCTGTCGGAGCGACCAGTACTTGTCCTCATCCCGGGCTCGTTGATCGGCGGTCGCTGTTGCGTCGCGTTCGTGGACGAGCTTGGCCACCTGGGCGTAGAGGGCATCGCTGCGGTTGAAGTCGCCCATGCCGAGGAAATGCTTGGCGCGCTTGAGCACGAAGGAGAGCGCGGCGTGTTCGCCGATGTCGGCATCGGCGGCGACATCGCCCGCGTGCCCGTCTCTCCGCCGCTTCCCGCTCGACGGTCGCCAATCGCCCTCGGCCGCAAGCAGCAACGACCGGCCGCCCAACGAGTCCAAGAACACGTCCTTTGCCGCGGACAGCGTTGGCTCGTCTCGCTCTCGCTTCTGGCCGCGTCCCTCTATGCTGTCGACCGCCCCGCTGGCCCGAACCGCTTCGGCGAGCTCGTTCATCTCGCGTCGCGTTTGCATGCGCACGCGCGCCAGGTGCAGCGCGGTATCGATGCTAGGCATCGAGGGGATGACGCCCGGCGCCAGGGATGCCTCGCCTACGACCTTGCCCTCGTCGAGTCCGCACGGCAGGGCCGCGTTGCGCATGGCCTGCCAGCAGTCGACCGTGTCTTCACGCTGGGCGACCCGATAGAGGAATCGGCAGATGCGGGCCCGGGCCTTCTCCTCCGTCAGGAAATCCTCGGCCAGCGGCGCACTCGAAGCTGCCGCTGGGGTGTGAGTCCCCGTGCCGAACCTCAGCGGTCCCAGCTCTGAGGAGGAGCGGCCAGGATGACACGTCATCGCCAGGGCAAGCAACAACACACCACACAAGCGATGAACAAGGGAGAGGAGGAGGAGGAGTACCGGAGAATCGTTTGATGGCATCGACCGACACGGCAAATAGGAAGCGGAGGGCGTGCGACGGCAGGTGGAGTGCGCTGCTGGCCGCCGCCGAGCCGTCGCTGTCAGCGTTCTCATTGAAGCTGGTAGGTTGCGGAAGGAGGTCTGTCATCAACGCTTCGAGCGCGGGCGGGAGAGGCGGCACGTCGTCGGAGGGTCTTGCTGTGGACAGCGACACCGACGAGCGGAGGGGGAGGAGAAGGGAGTTGGTGAAGGGCGACGCGGTAGTCTTCTCGTTGAGGTTGTAGTCGCGCAGGACCAGCTTGATGTCATTCAGGATGAAGAGGTGGTCGCGCATGAACGCCAGCTCGGGGCAGCGCGGCAGATACAGCCGGTAACTCCAGCTGACGTCATCGCTGAAGTTGTCCCGCATCAACAGGTCCCACAGCTGCCAGCTCCACTCCTCCTTCCTGGAGGAAGCGACCACGCGGCGCACGTGAGCACAAAAAGTAGGGAAATGCAAAAGAAAGAGAAAAAAAGAACCAGTCGGACCTTTTACGCTTCTCCTCATCGGAGACCGATAGGAACGGGATGGAGGCGACCGATAGTCGAAGCTTCTCCAAGTGGAGCATCAAGGCAGAACACGTGGGCATTTGCTGCGGTTCGGTATCGCTCCCCGTATTGATGTCGCTCGCCAAACCGGCGAGTCCCTGTAATTGATCATCCGAGGCTTGAGCGATTAGCCGAGGAGCGCGCCAACGCTCTCGCAAAACCCAAGCCACGCGCACCTGTGCAGCTCGGAGTGGCGAGTCCTTGGTATGGACGCGGTAGCCGATCATTCGACACGCGTGCAGGAAGCCCTCGACCCGTTCGCGAGACATCGGCCTGGAGCAGTCCAGGCAGTGTTGCGTGAGACACAGAGCACAGAGGGGCAACAGCGCAAGCCCGTGTGACATTAGGCAGGCACGGGGCAAAATGGGAGGGAACGCTGTGCCATTTCTTGGGGTCCAGGTTGGGGTATTTGGCGGCAAAGGCAGTGGCCTGCCTCTCGGCCGACACGAAGAGCTTCTCCGCCTCGGCAAAGTCCTCGATGAAGAAGTGGAACTCGCCCAGCTCGAAGGGCACCACCATGAGGTGTTTCTCGAGCTTGGCCCGGTCCGAGTCGGCCGGCGTGGCGTCGAACCGGTACTCGCGGTGCTGGTTGATCCACCCCCGCAGGAAAGTGCGCGCTGGAATGGAGGCGTCTCCGCTGGGCTTCTTGCCTTCCCGCTCCTTGTCGCCCTCCCGTGCCTCGACCATGCTATCCTTGGCAGCCCCGTCGCTGCCCGCCGATTGCGAGGACGGAAGGGCGGGCGTGATGAAGTTTAGGCCCACGTTGCGCATGAGGGCCCGCAGCACCCACCGATAGAAGTCGACCTCATGTGCCCTGCGCAAAGGAACCACACGATGCCATGTTTCATTGGGTGAGCATGCGGCGATGTTGTGGGTCGTGAGGGGGAGGGCGTTACTTGTCGTTGGGGTAGTGCTGGCACATCTGCATGAGGAGTGGCTGCTGCATGTTGATCGGGAGCTCCTTCTCGATGGTTTCTAGCGGCAGCTCCAAGGCATGGCCCATCTATGGTGCGATCACAGGTGCGACGCATCCGATATAGTCCATAAGACGCCCATCGCTCAGCAAGAGGGGGCAAGGGTACCTTGGCAGCCCATGAATGTAGCAGCTTGGCTCGACGAGCCACTGGGGCAGGAAGTGGAGGAGGGCTGACGGGGCTCTGCCATGGGCCCTGTGGCGCTTCGGTCGCGCCCACCGGCGGGGCCTGTGGACCTGCCGCTGCGCCCGGGTGACCTCGTGCCTCGGCGGCAAGCGCCTGCTGCAGGCAGTACCGGATCAGGTCCGGCCCTGAGGGAAAGTGCACGGTGCCCTCGCGCAGTCCCGTCAGCTGCACAAGTAAAGCAGATTAGTGGAAGATAGTAGTGGCCGTGGCGGGCAGGAGTGACCGAGTGCAATAAGTTCAATTTGGTTGATCTTGAAGATTTGCGTGGAGGAGGACGTACGTGGGCATCAAGCTTTTCGGGATAGAGAAGGAAGTCCAGCAGAGAGTGCACATATTTGTGGGCCTCCGCGTCGTCCACCACCTCCACGGAGAGCAACGACATCGCTGGTCTGGATCTGTTTTTGCTGTTCAGATTTTAAATTCTTTGTCCTTTTTATTTCCTTTTAATTTCTTATTTCCTTTTAAATTATTCTGTTTTTGTTTTTCTCACACAGAGCTGCGTTTGTTCACATCCGTTGCGAACCAAAGGCATGGAGGTACAACTGGGGCAGGTGCGACTTTCCGCTCCGCGAGTGGGTTCGAAAGTAGAGGTGCTCAGCCCGGAAGATAATAGGGTAGCCTCCCCCTCTCCGGCCCGCCCCAAAGTGATGTGAGGCTTACCCGCAATACAAGTTTTACTTTGCGCTAGTGGATGCTTGGCAACCAGCACAAGCTGACGTGAACATCACCTTCTGTGGCGTCGGCTGTACGTTCTTCTTACTGGTGGGTTGAATACATCCATGGCTCTCACCGAGGCCGCCCTGTTGTGAAGTAAATGGCGAGAAGAGCAGCCTGGTGGTCAAGGCACGCGATGTGCGGCGACAGGGCGGCAAAGTGATGCGCGGCCGACCCACGGCTCACGCTGCCCCGCCGACGAACGTCGTGCCCGCGCCGGGTACGGGTACCGTGCGCGCTTCTCCCGTGCCTCTGCGTCTTCCGCCCGTTGCCGCAGGTGGACTGCCCGGCAAGGGTCGCGGTACCTACATCACCTCCCCGCCGGCACGCCCGAGCCCTGCAGCGCCACCAATGTCTCCAACCGCCTCCAACGCGACGTCCCCTACGCCCAGCCGTCCTTCCGCCCAAGCATCACACTTGGCCTCTCAGCCGTCCTTCGCCGGCGACCCGGTCCACATCGAGACTTCCTCACCCTCCCGGACCGCCGCCAAGCCCTACGGCAGCGCCACAGCTCAATCGCCCGGTTCTGCCCCAGTCTCGGGCCACTACGGCTCCTCGTCTCCTACGAGCCCGCTTCCCGTACCCCCGCCAAAACATCGGGAACGGCCGCAGCCTCAGTTCCCGACGCAGGGGGCACCCACGGTGCGAGCTTCTCCGTCCCTCAGCGGGCACCCTCATTCATCGCCACAGCCCAGTACCTTTACGACCCCACACCGTGATCCGCCCGTCGATCCGGAAGCGCGCAGCGCAGAGCCTCCTGCCGTACAGCTTGGAGGAGGAGGCAGCTTCGTGCGTGGGATGTCCCACGAGCTGAATAGGGTCATCCAGGCTGGCCGCGGCTCACCGGCCCCCATGGTCCGCTCCGTGTCCCATGATCTCCAGCGCAAAGCGCCCCAACAACGTACGTCCCAGTGTTAACAGCCTGGAGGCATCCACACGGAGCAATCTCACACACGCGCTCTCTCTTGGGGTTTTCAGGCCCATTGCCTACGCCCGGTGCGGGACGAGGCGAGAGATCTGTCGCGGCTCAGAACAAGGGTGGCTCCGCCATTTTTGCTTCCGCTCATGGCGCTCAGCCCACGCCTGTACGAAGGAGACCCTCTTTTCTTCTGGCTTGTGGTGTGACTCACTGCCTTTTTTCCCCGTTGCCTAAAGCAGCCGTCGGGGGCAAGTGCGATCATGTCCGCGAGGTCGGGCCTGCGACCAACCCCGCCGCTCAAGCCCACGCACCCCATCTGATCACCTTTTTTCACCACTGGCCGTGTCTCCTCTGGCCTCCTGGCGAGGACTAGAATGCGCACCTGCAAGGAGCGAGGGCCAGGCACCTCTGTAGCCTGGCGGTTCGGATCTGTATTGTAGAGTATTACCGGGAGGCGTTTTCGTATTGTGCGTAAAGTACAGTGATTGCAAGGCCAAGCCAACATAGGCCAGTCATTGAGGTGATACAGACCGTTTTGGTGGGTGTTGCTGGGGCGTTACCGTATCCAGTCGTTGACCACGGTCTACAAGTCTTGGGAGTCCGATTCTGGCGTGAGGTCGTTGTAGTTCTTTCGGGAGGGCAGCCACTCATCCTGCTCCTTTTTCCTCGCCACCTCCTCATTCGCGTCCAAAATCTCCATGACCGGCCCCTTGCTCTCCCTCTCCGATGCCAGCTTCGGTTGCGCTGCCAAGGACAAGCCATGGGTTGCACTTTGGACCGTGGTTGGTTGTGACGTTACTGGATCTTGACGCAGCAGTGCGTTGGTCTGCAGTGGGCTGGCAGCGTCCTGGCGTCTCTCGTTGGTGGTCACTTTTGAGCGAAGTTTTTTGTTGGCTTGCCCTGTTGCACGATCCAGACGATCGGTCAGGTCCAACACACGCTCCTCGGCTTCTCGGAGAAGCTGCTTCAGTACGTCGAGGCCTTCCATTTGCTGTTGCTCCGCAAGGGTACTGTGTACCATTCCTTCTTTCAGAGCCTGCTTTGGCCTCTCCTCGTTTGGAGACAACTTATCTTGTTGCATCTGCGTTCTTCCTGGATTAGTAAACCTCAACCTTCGTCCTGGAGAGAGGACGTGCCCACAAAACGGCCAGTTGGCTGCCCACAAAGAGGCACAGGCACAATGCCATGCTGATCTCTACAAAACGATTGGTGCCGTTGCTTGTTGCCGGCCGCGAGGCCTGTCGCAACCTCTGAAACTGCATGACGAACAGTTCAACTGTTCCTGTTGGTTGATGTGGCGGCCAGATAAATCCAGCCACCCGAGTTTCCAGTTCGTTAAAGAAGAAAAGAAGAACCAAGAGAAAGCTGGGAAAGAAATTATAGGCAAAAAGAAGGTCATCTCATTCTCCGGTTCTTTACAAATCGCACTTCTACGAGATGGAAGGCAAGAAGAGACAGAATAAACGAACCAAGAAGCAGAAGAAGGTTGAGGCCACGCAGCCGGCCGAGGACAAGATGCACGAAGAGGAGCAATTAATTGCAACAGAAATCGTGAATGAAAACGAAGTTGAAAACGGTCCGGAAGAAGTGGAGCAGCACACGGAAGCTACAAACGCCGAAGAGGAGGAGGAAGAGGGAGCCAACTGGGAGAGCCTTGGACTAGAGGACCGACTGGTGGCGGCAGCCAAGCGCCAGGGCTGGGGCAACCCATCGCCGGTGCAAGAGGCGGCAATTCCGTTGGCGCTTGCCGGACGCGATTTGTTGGTTCGAGCACGAACAGGCTCGGGCAAGACCGCTGCCTACTCCCTCCCCATCATCCACGGCGCTCTCATGGCCAAGGAGGTATGCAGTTCCTCACTGACAGTTAATCTTTTGCAGAAATTTGAGAAAATCTTTTCAAAATTTACATGCAATTGATTTTAAATCTTAATCTTCTACTCTTCTTGTGGCAGTTGCCCGACTACGAGCGCGGCGTGCGCGCGGTGGTGCTGGTGCCCACGCGCGAACTGTGCCAGCAGGTGCGAGACCACTTCGTGTCGCTGACCCACAAGTACTGCCCCGAGGTCACCTCCCTCGCCCTCTCCGCCGACGTGCCCTTCGCCACCCAGAAGTACGCCTCCCCTTTCTCCGATCGCCATCGCGCGTCGGTGACTGACGTAACCTCTGAAAAAACGCTATCCTAGGGCGCGTCTGACCGAGTTGCCTGATATCCTCGTGGCCACGCCCAAGGTGCTGCTGGACCACTTGAAGAAAGCGGTAACGACCCATTCTCCGCGCCCCCGTGCTTGTTGTGCACCGTCTTGGCAAAGCGTTTTGCCGGCCAGCTGTGGGATGGACCGACTGTTCGGCGTTCTGATGGTCATGCGCGCGTGTTGATGGGGCGGGGCGACAGACCGTGGTGCTGAAGGACAGCGTGCAAGCGGTCGTGGTCGATGAAGCCGACTTCATGCTGTCGTACGGTTTCGAAGACGACATGAAGCAGATCGTGCAGCGGCTGCCTGCCATCTTCCAGGGCTTCCTCATGTCCGCCACTCTCTCCACCGTACTGCACCTTTAATCGACCCCCCCCCTCCCAACCTACCTACTCCAATCCGCCGCATGCACACCTCACCCTGGTGTCGTGGCGGTGGTACAGGACGTGGAGAATCTGAAGCAGCTCATCCTCCACTCGCCCGCCGTACTCAAGCTGGAGGACGTAGAGGACACCTCGTCGTCGAAGCTCACGCAGCACTCGATCCAGTGCTCGGAGGGTGACAAGTTCCTGCTGGCCTACTTCATGGTCAAGATGGGCCTGCTCGGCGGCAAGGGCATCTTCTTCGTCAACGACATCGACCGCTGCTTCAAGCTCAAGCTCTTCTTTGAGCGCTTCTTCATCAAGGCCGCCCTCCTCAACTCTGAACTGCCTCAGAATTCCAGGTGTGTGTGTGTGTGTGTGTGTGTGTGTGTGTGTGTGTGTGTGTGTGTGTGTGTGTGTGGTCTCTCTCTCTCTCGCTCTCTTCTTATGTTGTCGACCTGTCGACGTATGTGCTCATGGCCTCTTGGTTTGGCGCAATCTGCATAGGTATCACATCCTGCAGCAGTTCAACAAGGGCATGTTCGACTACCTGATCGCCACGGACGAGCACTGGGCCACGTCCGAGGAGAAGCCCGAAGATGACGACGGCGAAGCCAAGGAAGAGGAGATGGAGGAGGAAAAGGAGGAGGAGGAGGCTGAGGAGGAGGAGGAGGAGGAGGCGGATCAGGGAGAGGCGCAGAAGCCCAAGAAGTCAAACCGAAGGGGCAGGAAGGTCAAGAGGAACCGCAAGAACGTGGAGGAGTACGGCGTGTCGCGAGGCGTCGATTTCAAGGACGTATCGGCCGTGGTCAACTTTGACTTCCCGCGGTCGGTCAAGGCCTACGTCCACCGTGTCGGCCGCACGGCGCGAGGCTCGGCCTCGGGCATGGCCCTGTCGTTTGTCACCCCGGACGACGGCGACATGCTCGAACAGGTGGCGGCCCACCTGGAGAGCGAGGCCAAGGAGGTGACCCCGTTCAGTTTCAAGATGAGCATGGTCGACGGCTTCCGCTACCGTGTCGAGGATACGCTCAGGAGCGTGACGCGGGCCTCCATCAAGGAGGCTCGCGTGAAGGAGCTCAAGGCCGAGATCCTCAACTCGCAGCAGCTCAAGGAGCACTTTAGCGAGAATCAGGTGCGCGTCTGCAGCAAAAACCCCTTCCTCCCAGGCATAGTCCTTCTACTTCGCTTCGGTTAGGCGACTCACGCACACATTTCTGCAGGCCGACTTGAAACTGCTGATGGAGCACGACCGTACGCTGCTGGCGAATCATGTGAAGCCGCACCTCAAATTCATTCCCACCTACCTCATGCCGGGCGCTGCCAACCTCAACGCGGACGGCGCTCCCGTCGCGCCGGCGAGTGCCCCGCCCAGGACCAACCTCAAGCGCAAGCGAACGTCGGGCAGGGTAAGGCTCATCTCACGCAGCTGGCCAGCGCGAAGCCTGTTTGCTCGCCCGCACCTCATCCGCTTGCGTGGCCTCCTGCGACTGCGTGCAGGAGAAGACCGGATCTGATCCGCTCAAGTCGCTCAAGTTTTCCAAGAAGAGCAAGCAGAGCAACCAGAGAGACGCGCTGGAGGACAAGGCCAATCCCGCCCTCAACCCTAGCCTGGAGCCCGGCAGTCGGTTCCACAAGCGAAACGTCAAGAAGGCCTTCTCGGTACTCCTGCGCCCCCGCTTCCCTTCATTTGCCGAGGCAGTTTGGCGAATGCTGACTGTGACGACACTACACAGCGCCCGGGCAAGCACAACAAGGGCAAGTGGAAGGGAGTCACCCGCCGACCCAAGAACTAGGCTGTCTTGTGAGGCTCCTTCATCGTTTTGTTTTGTTCTGTTTTTGACAGGCTTGGAGAGAAGGGTGTCTACAGGGCCAAGGCCTGGTTTTGTCCTGAAGCTTCAACAATCCCAACAGTGGGCACAGCTGGATAACGTTGTTTCACTTGGGAGACGGTAGTTTCGCTCTGTTGGGGTGTGGCTCTGCAACAGACCCAATCCTATTTCTATTGGGCGTTGCATTAGGCGCCTTCTCCCATTGGCGCCTTTGTTCCCAAGAAGAGATCGAAAGGTGCCAGGAGCGGTGGCGGCTGGTGTCCGGCGGGTCGTGCGCTTTTCGGGGGGAAGCGTTGGCAGAAAGGATTGGCAAGATAAAGAGCAGCAGCTGGGCGAACCGTTGCTCACTCGATAACGCCTCTCCTACAACAATGGTCAGACAGATCAACACCAAGCACGAGCTAGAACTGGAACTTGAGAGGGCAGGCAACAACTTGGTAGGATAGCACGCTCGTGAAACTCAGTTCTGGCGCATTGAATGTTCTTGTACAGGTGGTGCTCGAGTTCTTCAAGACGCGCAGCCCTCAGTCGAAGCGCCTTCTCCACAAGCTTGAGGACGAGAAAACAAAGCGTCCTGATGTCCTCCTCTTCAAGGTGAACGTGGACATGTTACCCGTACGTTACTCTTTCGTCTTCCTTGAGGATATGTGTCACCCTCACGTTGGTGGGGCTGCAGGAAGTAGCTGCGCTCTACG
This sequence comes from Acanthamoeba sp. SK_2022b, assembly GCA_027943245.1. Classification (NCBI taxonomy): domain Eukaryota; phylum Discosea; order Longamoebia; family Acanthamoebidae; genus Acanthamoeba; species Acanthamoeba sp. SK_2022b. Next base: position 39,621 of record JANDJZ010000225.1, read on the forward strand.
GGGTCTTAGAGACGCCTGCGGTAGTCTACATTAAGAACGGGCAAAAGGTGCATTCCATCGCTGGTTCAAACCTGGACGCAATGAAGGGGGCAATCACCCTGTTTGCCGGAGAGGAGCGTAAGCGCGACCAGGCTCGCGCCGCCACCACCGCCTCCAGAGGATGATCATCAGCCAAGCCTTGACAACTGGGACCTTTCGCAATTGAATGTCGTTGCGCTAGCTGTTATTGGGCAGGCAACAAGCTACAACGGTGTCTCGCGGGAACAAACGGGAAGGTCCTCATGCCGACGGTGGAGTATTTACTGGGTGAAGGTGAACGCAGGGGTCTTGCCCTTGAAGGTCGTGCCCGACGTGCGGATGGTCACACCGGCGCAGTAGTGGCCAGCAGCCACGGCCTCCTCCTGTAGACAAACGCGTTATGAACCATTCGCGCGGGAGAGCAGACATGTCTGAAAACAAGGAGGGGAGAGGATGAGGCTTACGAGGGACTTGTTCTGCGTGAACTTGGCCAGGAAGCCACCGACGAACGAATCACCGGCGCCGTTCAGGTCAACGATCTCCTCGGCGGGCACAGGCGGGACAGCGAACTCCTTGACCTCGCCCTTGTAGGCCACCACGGTGGACTTGGAGCCCTGGGTGATGACCACCATGCGGTCCCTCTTGCCGTTCACCTTGGGCAGAGCGGCAGCCTTGAGGGCAACCTCCTTGGCATCGTCCTGCACGACATCCAAGCGATCAGCCTCATTATCATCGGCGACTTGGTCGCGGACAGGGGCAGTGATTGAGGACTCAGGGAAAGGGGCGCCGTACGCTGCAGCCAAGACGCTTGGCAAGGGCGGCGGCCTCGCTCTCGTTGCCGAAGAGCACGTCGACGTAGGGCAGGAGCTTCTCGAACTTGCCGTCCCAGAAGAAGTCGAGAAGGAAGGGAGCCGAGAGGTTCATCATGAAGACCTTGTTGTGCTGCACGGCGAGCTCGGCGGCAGCGACGATGGTGTCGACGGACACGGTCACGAAGAAACCCTTCACATGCGCAGAACCGACGCCGATTAGTGCTAGGGAGACGTGGGACGACGAGGAGGCAGACGTACAGTGACGTAGATGTACTCAACCTTGCTGACGAGCTCCTGAATGGCGGGGCTGTCAAAGTGCTCCTTCTTGTAGCAGTTGGCGGCGGCAAGGTTGGCCACGAGCGACCTGGGCACACAGACCGAGACCAGATGTGGAAGAGGGTCAGGGTCGCGCTTGGCGTTGCATGAGCGTGGCAATCACACATAAGGGGTGACCGCCGCACCTGTCCTTGTCGGTGATCAACACGGCGCAGGTGCCGGTGGGGGTGGTCTCGTCCTCGAGGTAGTGGACAGTCACACTGCAATTCACGTAAGCCTCAAGTCAGCGGGCGCTCCACACAAACGCAAACGCATGCGGAGACGCACCCGTCGTTCTCGGCCTCTGTGCGGAGGACCTTGCCGTACTGGTCCTTGCCAATGCAGCCGATGTAGGCGGTCGCACCGGGCTGACCCAGCATCCACTGCACCAGAGTCTCCGGTGTCAGCACACGAGTGGGGAGTGAGGGGAAAGAAGAGGGAGGGTCGGTGGACGAACCTGAGCGGCGCGGATGGTGTTCTGGCCAGCACCACCGGCGATGTACTCGACGGGGAAGTCCTTCACGAGCTCGGGGTAGAGCGGGAGGTGACGCTCCTCCGCAAGGCACGCGCTGCTCGGCTGAAGCCCGTACCTACGTAAAAACAAGACAATTTATTCATTAATTTGATCTTTGATCTTTGAATCGTGCAGATGGATGATGCAAAAACAGATTAAAAATGGATTGATTGGAATTTCCAACTGAACCAATTTGAAGAACAAATGTCGAATACAAAAGATTTTAAAGTTACGAAAAAGATTGCGGAGTTGATCGGAGAACTAACGTACTTGGTGAGAAGATCATGGGGAACAGGGGCGGAGATGTCGAGAAGCGGGTTGCAGATACCGAGGAGGATGGGTGACGACATCTTCACGAGTTAGCGGAGCGGAGGAGTGAGGTCGGTGTTGATCACGGCAAAGACAAGAAAATCAAAAAAAAGGCCACCAGCAAAAAAGTAAACGACACGTTCCCACATAAATCCCTGTTTATTTTAATATTAGATAAATATTTAATCGTTACTGCCGTTCACCAAGGTCACGATCGTGTACCCTTGACGGGTACCCGTCGGGCCGTGTTTCCCGGCGAAGCCGTGTTTGGCGCCAAGCCAACGTTGGCCGACGCCTTGGACCGCTTGGCCTTGGGCGAAGCGCCGGTCGAAGCGGAGGGCAAGAGCAGGTTCTTGAGCGGTACGGCGCTGAAGCCGAGCACAATGCCAGCGGCGAGCATGATGAGCTCCTTCCCTCCGACCCGGCGTCCCTTCTCGGCTTCTCCTTCTGAAACCGAGCCGGCCTCGTCGAGCTTGTGCTTCTCGAGCAGCTGCGTGAGGTTCTCCTCGGGGAGGGCCTCCTTGCTCTTCGTGCTCTTCTTGGCCGCGTCGGCAACGGTGTCCTTCTCGAAGCAGATCTCGGCTCCGCAAGCTTCGTACCAGTTGGGCGACGCGCTCTGCCGGAGCAGTTGCTCAAAGTCGGCGAACCCGCAGTGGCCGTCTGCCTGGCAGCCCGGAAGGCCCAGAGGCTCGCCGTTGTAGACCACCTTCACGAAGGCCCGCTCGCCCGCGTGGTCATCCGGCCACGTATAGAGTTCGAACGCGAGGTAGGCCGCGAAGGGCGGAATCTCTGGAGGGACCACGAACGTGCGGAAAGGAGGGTCAGCCTCCGGAGGCGATCGCATGGACATACTGGTAGGAGGGGGAGGATTGGAGAACGCACGAAAGTGGGGGACGTTGAGAGCCGTGAGAAGAGCAAGGAGGGTCCCGTCGTGGGCCGAGAGCAGCACAAACTTGGGCGACTCCTTGGCGGGCTTCTCCGATGATGTGAGATGTGGTCGCATGGTGTTGAGAATCTCGTCAAAGACCTTGCCGCTGCCCAGGCTTCCCATCTCGCGTGTTGCATACTTTTGTCGCAGCTGATAAAGCGGTTGTCATGAGAGTCGGCCACAACGCGATTGAATCATTCCGACCCAGCGGGCGGCCAGCATAGGAAAGGTAACCCACATACCACCCACTCGCCCGTTGACTTGATCGTTTCCAAGTGCTCCATGGGGAATCCGTCGACCGTTTGCTTGCGGTGAATGATCTCCTGCTTGAGCAGCGTCGCCAAGCTGGTAAAATGCTTCAGCCCGAGCTCGGCGCCAAAGATCGTGGACAGATTCGCCCTCAGCTCCGCCGTCTTTTCCTCCATCTCTTTCCACTCGGATCTGGGGGTAGCGGCGTGAGACGGGAGGCCATGCCCAGAGACGGGAGAGGAGGAGAGCTACAAGCGTGTCACTTACCCCTGTTTCACCGAATGCTGCATGTCCTTGATGCGCGGGCAGTTCTTGTAGGCATAGAGCACGATGTCCTGGTGCTTGGCGAAGGCGTGGATAGGCACCGGCTGAAGACCTCCCGGCAGCCGCTTCGCTCCATCCGTGGGCGGATAGAAGCCATGCATGAAGCTCTGACCGTTGCATGCATAAGTTGATGTGAGACGCCATACCGCGTCCGCAACGCACTCGATGCGATGGCATACCTGTGCGCTCATCAAGGTGCGTTCTTTGCTGGTCGAACGCACGTAGACCTCGTTCCCTCGGTACTCGGAGCTGACGAGGCCATGCTCCTCGACGTACCGCTTCCTGAACATCTGGCCGAGCTCGTAGTGCTGCTCCATCCCCTGTGTGACTCGTCAGTGGCAGACAGTGGGATGACGTCATCGGGCAAGTCAAGGCCAGGGAGAAGGCCGTACGAGCCATGTGAGCTGTCCCAACCCCTCGGGCCACACGCTTTTGGTGTTGGGAAACGTCTTGATGGGCGTCCTGGAGAAGGAAGCGGGAGGGTCAAGACACTGCCACGTGAATCTCAACTGGGTATTGGTGCACCTGTCGCCGTGGCGGGTGATTACGAGGGCAGACCGAAGCACGGGACCGGCTGCAACAGGCGGAATGGGATGAGGGTGGGCCAATTCATCAATGGCAGGTGTGATTGATGCAAAGGAGGATTGAAGGAGCAGAAGGAGCACAAAGGAAAGCAGTGTGCAGATGGCAGATGCAAGAAAATGCGTGCGCGGGGGTCGATGATGGCGGAGAGCGGGAAGGGCCATGGTGCAGAGGTAGTTGACAAAAATCAAGTACGCGGGCAGCGTAGCCCCAAGGAGCGCAACCCCGAAGAAGAAGCCACGGACCTGCCAAGCATGGGTTCTGGTTTCCGCTCAGGTCGGAAAGAAAAAAATTGCAGCCCCTTCCAGCTCAAAATCTCGTACATAACCCAAATTTTAGAAAATCGGGCAGTGAACGTTCAGGCTGGGCTGCAGAATTGGAGCACCGACTGGTGGCGGGGTTGAGAAAGAGGGGGGGGGGGGTTGGCGGGACGTGAACGTGAAGAGAGGTTAAAAACAGAAAAGGTGGATTCTTATGTTTACAAGTCCTCGTTGAGGATAAACCTGTTGCCCTCCGATTGCCGTCCCACATACACCTGCACAAGTGACACGCAAGTGAGCCAGGTGAGCCAGTGCGACGTGAGATGAGCGCGCAACACATACAAGCGAAGGGACCGGCATACGTATTTCGTCTTGGTGAAGGAGGCGCCCCCGGTCTTTTCGAGCGGGCGGAGCTCATCGGGGAGGGCCTTGATGTTTTCGGCGTCTGGGTCAGCTTCGGGGGTCTGCTTGTAGGCCTCCTCCTTGGGTCGGACGACAATGCCCGTCAGGTGGCCCACTCGCTTGGCCTCGTTCCTCTCCCAATCCGTGACGGGCGACGAGTCGAGAAACTTGAGGGTCGGGATGCGGTAGACCACAAAGATCCTGTTTGTGGGCCACCAAGTTATGTCAGACCAGATCATACCACGACCCTCCCCCTGCACTAGCAGTACACTACTGAGCGAAGAGAGCAGAGGAGGCTCACCTGTAGCGCCTGTAGTCGTCCTGATCCTTGCCGGTGAGCTCGTTGGGACAGGCGGGGTTCTTGAGCAGGCTGAGGAACGTGAGGCTCGGAAAGGCCTTGGCGACCAGCGGCAGGAAGACCTCGAGGTTCTCGATCTGCTCCACATTGGCGCACAAATGGAGAATGGGAAATGAAGAGTGGAGAGCAGTAACGGGTTAGCACTTACGCAAAGTACAACAGCACCGGGCACGGAGACGATGCACTTGGAAAAAAGAACGGAAGCGCATACGTTGTTGCTGTTCAGGCTGAGGGTGCGGAGGCTGGGAATGGAGGGAAGAACGGGGTCGTCCTCTATGTTGTTGTAGTCCAGCACCAGGGAGTCCAAACTAGTGAAGTTGCCCAAGGCCGACAAATCGCTGCACGACGGGTCATGGTTCAGCAGTAAGAAAACGAAAGAAGGTAGTTTGTTGGGGGGGGGGATACCGAATGCGATTGTAGCTGAGATCGAGCCGCTTGGCCTTGTCGCCGTACTGCTGGGCAAGGCTGGTGGGCATTTCCTCGAGATCTTGCCCCACCACAGACAAATGCTGCTCGCTCTCCGTGTAGCTCGCCTCCATTTCACTAAAACCAAAATGAAAATTTTAAAATGAAAAAATTGCTTGTGCTCGATGACATGTTGGTGCCCAAGAGCGTGTACAGCAGAACAAAAAGTGCAAGAGCAGAGTTTACCTTCACGAATTGATGTGCAGCTCAATGTAGTGGCCTAGATGAGGAGTCGAATTTTCGCACACAATAAACAGCAATTTATTGGGCATAATAGAAACCACCAGAAGTTGGTAGTTCAGAAGTCGAGAGGGCTGGCCGCCTTGTTTGGCCCAGGTGCGCACAGGAGCCCGGACGACGTGGTTGCTGCACACAACGATATGGTTGTTGGCGTGGGGCACAGTCCTTAAGGATGAAAAGAGCGTGTAACAGGCACAGGTACCTTTGGGCTTCCCCGCAGGCTTGGCATCCCCGGTGGCGCCTGAGCGGTCGGTCTCCGGTGGCAAGTGGATCTCTTCGATCCTGAACGTGCGCCTCCTGCACACGATAGCCACATCGAGTGACGAGTGAGCGAGAACGGTGCCCAATCAGGTAGAGAGCCGCTAGAGGCAAACCTCATCTGGAAAAGATAGGTATGCGCATCGGGGACGTGGCCCCAGACCAAGGAGTTGAGTCGTGGTAGCTTTCGCAGGTAGAACAGCCCACTGTAGTCTTTGAAGGCTTCACCCGCCACATCTCCACTGCCTGTCGAGGGCGCCCATCTCGCTGGGTAAGCCTGCTGCAGTTTGTACGCGAGTAGCGCGTACCTTTGAACGAGTGGAGAGCGACGACGCTGTCGGCTATATGGCGCAGCTTGGCCAACAGGGAGGGAGCGAAGAGATGCGACGGAATCTGTGTGCCCCTCCCCCACGAGCCAGTCAGTTTTCCGTCGGGCCGTGCAAAGACGAGATTCTGGCGAAGGGGTACCGTGACAATGCACACGGCGAGAGAAGAACGGAGCAGACCCTTAAGCGCATGGAGAAATTGAACCAAGTGGCGCGCTTCCTGTGTAGGCAGCAAGCTGTTAGGATAAGTGGATCGCTTATTGTAGGAACGGTCTCTCATGTGCATTGATCGCGCAACGTACATCGTTGGCCTGGTCACTCGAGACCCAGGAGGGCGATCCCAGGGAATGGATGGCCACGCGGGTGACGTTGAGGTCCTTCTTCTCCCCACCGGCAAGACCGCCGCTACAAACATTCAGTGTAAGAACACGAAAGCATGTTGCAGCACCAACGCCCAATGAAGCAACTAGCGATGAGGCAAGCGGCACCACCGGGCACCTTTTGACGAGAGACTGGCGCAAAGATTGGAAAAAGTGTCGGTATTTGGCTCCGGGCACGAATCCCTCTGGTGGCCGAAGTTGGATGGCGTCACAGGTCTCTAGTTTCTCCTGTGCGGCCAGTGTCAGTTGCAAGTCACATACACTCCATGGGTTAATAAAGCAGACGCGTATGTTATTTGCCTTGTTAATGAGCTCCTTGACGTCGTCCGGCTTCATGGGGCGCGAAAGGTCAAACGTATGACAAAAGGGTCGCAGTTTGCGGGCTGTGGATAGATTGTCAGGCTTCAGAGCTGCACTTGCAAACAACAGAATGGGCAAAAGCGACAATGCTTACATGAGGTGCGGGTGAGACTGGATGAGGACGAGGTCTGCACACACGTATGTGAGGCAGGTTGCTTCTGGGCAGCTGTCGCAACGCGCAGGCGAGTCAAATCGTACAGATGGTGCCTTGGTCCGTGGTTGTGGCACGCCGGCGTCGCCCTCCTTCAAATACTTCTGATACTGCCAAGCGATCTTCAGGTCTTCTTCGTGTTGCTGTTCTCGGTGAATATCATGGACGGTAAGTCGTTAAGAGCAAACGAGTGTGTAAGCAGAAGCGGACCTTCTCCGCGTCGTCTTCAACCGGCAGCGCCTCCACACGCGAGGGCAAGCTGTCCGCAAGCGCTCGTGCGCTCGGATCACCAGATGCGATCACCACCTGTGTGAACACCGTCAGGGCACAGCACTCGCTCGTGACCACAGAGCAGCGGCGGATACGTGGTGGGCACAGGCCAAGCCCTCGGCGGCAAAGTATTTGAGGAGAGTGCGGGCATGGGCGGTGCGCACGTCCTCTTCGATCAGCAGCAGGGTGCCCACTCCTACCCCGCCGCCCAACACCTCTGGCGAGCCGTACAGGCAGGCGAAGTGATAAGAGAGTCGCAAGCCTGAATGCTCTGAGCAGGATACGAACCATCGAGGTCATGAAGGCCAGTAGAAGCCAGAAGCTGGCCATTGTGCACTGACGGCCGAGTTCCAGGTACGCTCGGCAGGGCTAGTACAGACCCCAGTTATTCCCTTGCACCTTCCTCAAAGGTGGTGGTTCGCCCGTACCGGCAGAAGTAGTTGTAGATGCACCTCCACCCCTGCCACCGCGGGTCATGCGCGTGAAGCTCGTGGCACCACGGGCTCCTCCTCTCGCCTGCTCCATCTTTCTTTTTCTTATGAACCCAGCTTTTCTCCATTTAATTCTTTTGGCTTTTCCTGTACTTGAAGCCGTCCCATAAACTCATCGTGGCCCTGCGCTCCCCCCCCCCCCCATTGTGGCTCACAACCACAGTGGCCCCCGCTTTCGTCTCTCCCACACCGGAGAAGGGAAACACAGGCCGCCTCCAATTCAACCAAAGGAAAACACCAGGCCCGCCAGGATTGCCCACCTTCGGCTGCAATAGGTGGCAAGAGGAAGGAGATGATGGTGTGTAGAATGTTGTACTGTTTGTGTTGTAAAAGGGTAAAGCGGATACGACGGCAAAGTGCTGTTGGCAACAGGGACCAAGCATAGAAGAGTGCGCCACCGAGAAGTGGGAGGAGAGAGAGAGAGAGAGAAAGGGCATAGGTTAGGCGAACTGCTTGAACCGGTCCTCAGAGGGGTCCTGGAGGAAGGAGTGGAGGGCCGGTTCGAATCTGCAGATGACGTGGTTGGAGACGCTGTTGATGAAGATCTCGAGACCCTTCCTCCTCTCCTCGATGAAGGCGTCCTCGAAACGGCCGGGACCGAAGAGCGAGCCAAAGTTGTCGCCAGGCAGGTTGGGAATGGTGCCGCCCTTCTTCTTGCCCTTGGGGCTTTCCTCCATCTTCTTCTTGAGGTGATTCCTCAGCCACACGAAGTCACTGTACCGCCGCCTCACCTGTAAGTGGGTGTCCTTATACTCCGGGAAGGACGTCTGTCGAATGCGGGCACGCATGCAGCGGTCAGCAATACGAAACAAGTTATATTGAGCAAAGAGACAGAGGAAGAGTACGTCAGTGGTGATGAGGTAGCTGGTGTGCGACTTCTTGCCGTTCACTTCATGAGTAATCTGCACGAGATTGCACTGTAAGAAACCGTGCTCGCAACGCAGAGAAGAGACAAGAGGAAGGAAGTACCGGATCGGTAATAGTGATAGTGATGTACTCGGGTTCTTGGTAGTCGCCCTCTACGCGGTTCTTGCGGGGAGCGTCATCCCGTTCGTTCCTGATCATTTTTTTTTATACTGTAATTGCAGATAGACGTGACTAAATTGCGGTCGAATTAATCTAACCATGCCATAGACCGAACGGATACTACAAATGTCATTGCATTCCGTAAAATGCAAACGAAACGAACGTGTTAAAATGAAAAAATTAGAATGAAATCGGAAGGTGGATTACTCGCTCAGCAATTGCGATTTCGAATGCGGGTGAGGCGTTTTGCATGTGCGAATGCTCTAATAGAAGGCAGGATGGGGTTGTACCTTAGCCACCCAGATGCGCGCCACACTAAGCGAGAAAAGTATGTGGAAGGAACGTGAGCAAACAGGAAATTCGGGGGCACCAAGTAGACAGCAGCACTACCCGCCCTTTTGCTTCTGTTGATACTTGTTGCATAACACTTACAATTCAGATCACATCTTGCTATATGTGCAGGAGTTGTACAATTTGGAAGAAGAGTCAAGTGTAGCACCCATGTGTTGGGTCTGTAATAACAATGCCATAAGTGATGGGCTGATCCAGCCAATTCACTCAACCTGCTGTAGTCAAGCACATGGCTCCTGACACAACACTCCATGCGTGGTTAGACCTAGGCATCTATAAACTACAGAACCCACCAAGGACACCAGCAGAGCCAACATCCATCAAACATGTGGAGTGGGAACTTCTCTTTGGTTGGTGACTGGAAGATCACTGCCTGCACCAAAGGCTTCCTTCTAAACACTACTGGCTACAGTAAACCCCCCCCCCCCCTAGGAGAGGGCAAGCTTCACATGCACATCAGCTGACCTCCTGCTCACTAACTCTTCACATGGTGGCCTTCTTGAGCAAGGACAGCTGGTTGGTATGGCCAGTACTTCCCTATTTGAATGTGAGTGTAGTAATTACCTCCCTACGCTGTATACTTCATGTGTTGTCATAATGCATTTGTGATCACTCTCAAATAGGCCATTACCTCAAAGAGGGATCTTTCTTCAAGAAATTCACAGGAACAAGATGCATTTTGCCTGACATGTTTGGCTAAGTCCTAGTAATAAGTGATAGACAGAGATTGGCCAAGCTTGGAAGAACTAGCCAAGGTTTTTCCTTTCTTTGGCTCCAGCATGACTTCTTCCCCCGAAAACCATCCTAAATATCTCACCTGCCCAGACCGTCACCAGCCACCCAACATGCCATCCTGCCACATCCGGCTCTTCATTCCCTTCGCGCTGTACCTGCCCACACCCGCCTCCCTTTGATTTTGAATTCTGTAAACCACAGATTTGCAAGCACCTTGATGGAGAGAGATGAAAGCCAAGCCGAACCCACACAACCACCTCACACAACAGCACCGCCCTCACGACCCACTGCTCCTCCACTCCAACACCCTGGCGCACCCACCCACGAAGAACGTCTCGAACACCTCCGCCTTAAATACCCACACCGGTAGCTCCACACAACCCCGCCCTCAACCACTCACTTTCCCTGGCAGTCCTTTCTGCTCCCCCTCCCACTGCTCCAGCTCCTGGGAAGCTGCACTGCTAGTTGACTGACGGTAGTGGCGCGTGTATGCACACTACAGCTATGCGCGACGGCACGAGCCGCGACGAGAGGAGTGGATCGGAGCGACGCCTTTCGCCGTATCGCCCCCCCCCCCCGATCAATACCTCACCTTTGGGTCACAACTTAAGCGGTCCGTGGCGTGTTGGTAGGCGCTGGACTCGTGGCTGTTCACGGGGGCGATGATGATCAGCTTGCTGAAGTCGTTCGTGCGGCTCATCACCTTCCATACGGTGCTGGTCACCGGCCTCGCCGTGGGATCCACCCTCATGTGTTTCTACCTCGATCTCACCACAGACATGCCCATCTCCCTTCTCGCCTCTGCTATCATTTTCCCTATTTCCTTCGGGTGCGCACACACATTCGCACGCATTCGCACACATTCCTCCTCACCGTTTCCATCAACACGACAGCATCAATTACGCATTTCAGAGGCGCGAGCGCTGCTTCATGACGATGGCGTCGCTCAAGTCCTCCGCGATCGCTCTTTACCAATGCCACCGGTAGCTCACACACACACACACACACACACACACACACACACACACACACACACACACACACACAACACCCGCATGCTCCGGCGGGCTTGAGCGGTGAGCGATTGGAAGCCAGAATTCTCGGTGAGGCCGGACTGATTAGGTGATCGCAGGGAGTGGGACTCAGAGGCCACGTGGCAGGAAGAGCGACATCGGCGAGAGATGATGGAGCAGGACGCTCGTGGTAGAGAGGCGGGGCCCGCGCTCCGGCTGGAAGGGGCCGAGAGGGAAGAGGTCGCAGAGCATGGTAGCGCTGCGGTTCACCAGTCTCCCCCCCCCAGGCGCGTCCCAACTGACACTTGTACGTGTGCTGGCAGGCACAGTGGACGAGCAGTCGGGCAGTAGCACTATCCCTTCGACGCTCGACCATAGAAGCAGAGTCGAGCACCAAATAGTGCGTTGCGCGTTGATTTTGTTGTCAGAAAGGGTGCGCACTGACGTGGCTGTCCTTTGGCGCACTTCAGGCTGCTGAGGTCAAGGAGGATCTCATTCGGTACAATATCGAGTGTAGCTTCGGATCGCTACGTTGCGTCCTTGTAGACTCATAACGCATGTGTGTACGCGTGTTGCGACCGCGTTCACACAGGCTCTTCAAGGAGGTCAAGCTCTACCTCACGCACAAAGGCGGTCTCGATTCGCTCTTCCGTATCTACACCCTCTTCGATGAGCTCTGGTACGCTCGTGCCCCGCGGATGTGATAGCTGAAGGCGCGAGATGTTGACGCAGCAGCCGTCTCTCCCGGTCAGGGTGAAGCAGGAGGACCTGCGAAAGAGACATGAGTGGGTGCGCAGTGTTATCAGCCGTCCGGCGCAGTACCACAGGTTTCATTCGGCCCACCTTGGCAGTTGGATCGCTCCCTCGCTCCCTCGTTTTCTTGTGCAAAAGTCGCCCACTGGTAACACTCCCTGTCCACGGTGCAGGTACATGATGAACGATTTTGAGAACTTGAAGCTCATTCACGACTTCCGCACGGCCTCCACGCTGCGAGGCTACGGCTTCGTCTTCCTTACCATAGCGCCCGTGCTATTGGGCCCCTATGTACGCGCTCCTCCCCCGATCACTACCCCAGGTGTATTCGCTAACTTGCACGCCACGGCCTCCAGTTTGCGTGGTACGGTGACAACTACGGCCTGTGGGCCGGCGTGTTCATTTCTGTGTTCTCGAGGTATGCCGCCCCAAGTAAATATCTCGTGCACACCAAGGCCTACTTCTCGCTCATTGCCCTCTTACCAACCGCAGCGCCCTCTTGCTCACGTTGTACAAAATTCAAGGTAAGCGCTCCGCATTGATTGATAGTTGTGCGTTGCAGGCGTGACCCACCCTCACCTGTATCCCCCCCCCCCATACTTCTCGCCATCCAACCACCCGGTTGCAGAGTATGTTGAAGACCCTTTTGTACGTTCCTCACTTGCTTATCTATCGTAGATCCCTCACCACTCACAGACTTCACGCACACGTTATCATGCAGGGCGGGCCAGATGGGATCAACGCGGACATGATGCTCGAGGTGGGCCACCACATGTTCTGAGCTCGGGTGTTGTCTGCTTCGTTCACTGATAAAAAGGAGTTTATTGATCGGCATGCGGAAAGACGGGAGGAGGAGGAGGAGGGGGGCGACAATGATCATAGTGGATGCGTAGAAGGGTATTTACATAGCGCCCTCGCACACACGATGAAAAAGCATGAAGAGGAGAGGGTTCGAGAGGAGCGGGAGCCGTGGCTGCAGTGTTGGAGGTGGAGGAGGTGGTGGTAGAGAGGTCTCGATTGGGGAAGGGGCGGTGTGGAATATGATCCCCAGGTGGTCGAATGCGCAGAGAAGCGGGGAAGGGATCTTAGGAGCAGCAGCCGCCCTTCTTGACAGGCTTGGGGTCTTCCTTCACCACGAATCCGCTGTCCTGTTGTTTCGGAAGAGGAACAAGGGGGTGAGGAACACTGAAGGGGTGACGCTCAACTTCGATCAATCTTGAGCCGAGAGGCACACGTACGGGACGAGCGGGCTCCTTGGCTGGCTTCTTGGGCAACGTGTTGGCTGAGAGGAAACATGAAAGTAACATGAGAACGAGGCGTGTGGAGTGGTGGGCAAAAGAGAGAAGGTTACCGATGGCCTCAAAGATTTCAGAGACGTTCTGGGCGGTCTTGGCGGAGGTCTCCATGAAGAGGACGCCGTTCTCCTCGGCATAGGCCCGAGCCTCGTCGGTCCTGATCCTTCTGCCGTCCTCGAGATCGTTCTTGTTGCCCACTAGCGCAATGATCATCTTGGCTGCACCCTGTGTCTGCAGCTCCTTCACCCACGCCTTGGCTCGCGCGAACGAACCCTACACACAATTCGCCGTCAGACGTCACGCGACGAAAGGAGAGAAGGGAGGCGTGAGAAGCAGGAGCACTTACGTCGTTGGTGATATCGTAGACGACCAAGGCAGCCTGGGCCCCTCGGTAGTACATGGGCGCTAGCGAATTGAATCTCTCTTGGCCAGCTAAAAGAATCCCCCCCCACCGAATGGCATCATTTAATTGATCAGTAGGCAAGTTTCCACCAATCCTCGCAACCAGAGGAGCCACGCATTTTCCTACAAGGAGGTACCAGTATCCCAGATTTCGAACTTCACCATGGTGCCATCGCTCAAGGCCACAGTCTGCGTCAAGAACGCCGCTACGAGGGGAGAAGCAGGTTGAATGTTGTAGAAGGTTGATGGAAGCCGGAAACGGGAGGGTGGCTAGAGGTACCTCCAATGGTGCTTTCATTGTTCTCGTGGAACTCGCCCTTGACGAATCGCAGAACGAGATTGGATTTGCCAACGCCAGCCTGGCCGAGCAAAACCAACTTGAACTGGAAAATCTTGTTGTTCATCCTCTTATCTAAAACGGTGGGGGTATCAAATCAATTGATGGTATCTTTCTGGTTTTCGATTCGATTGGTTTTCTTTCTGCTGGTCTTCGTTTTCTCTCTCTCTCTCTCTCTCTCTTGCACAAGTTCAACAATCACACCTTACGCGAGCGAACGATACCTAGGGCTTGGGCGGCAGGAGATGCTGTCTGGTGCGCAGCTATTTCGTTTGCGTTTCGTTGCGTCAGGCTCTGTAGGCCTCGGTGTTTTTTTTTCGCCCGCAACACACCGACAACACCGGCAGGTGCGGTGAAATCGTGCCCCCTTTTCTTTTCTTTTCTACTCCATCAAAGGAAAATGCTGCGGGAAAGTCGTCTTTTGCTTGTTATTTGTTCCCCACCGCTCATCCTTACGCGGTCGCGTTCTTCCTGGAAGAAAGAAGAGCACACAAGCGTGTGGACGAGTGTTTGTTTGGCACTGCAAAGCCAGAAAGATTCTATTTTTGTGAAACAAATGCAGCGGAGCAGCGGTTTGCGGCGTTCAGGTTTGTCGTTGCCCGGGCAGCTACGTTCGCCGTTCTTCGTTGGCAACCTGGTGTCGGGCTCGTGCACACCCACTGGACGAACACCGCTGCACACGGCCGGTGCGCGCCTGCTGAGCACGCAGGCCACCCCAACCGAAGCAACTCCGCCGGTCGCTGGCGAGGCAGCTTCGCGCGACAGCGCCCCCCATTCAGAGGCTCAAGAGCAGCTGAGACAGCGACTGTACGACCAGATCATCCGCGTCAACCAGGTACCGCTCGCGCTCGCCACCCCAATCGCGTCTGTGGCTGCACGCACACCACTGACCGAGTAGTACCCGCCTCTCGAAGGCCGGGGAGTTAGGCGCGCAGCAGATCTATGCCGGGCAGCTGTTCGTGCTTCGGGGCACCACTGACGAGCCCATCTTGCAGGTCTTTTGCTCTCTCGCCCATCTCCTCTCCATCTCCTTTCTAAATGGTGATGGGCGTTGGCGAATGTGGGAGAGCAGCACATGGCTGAGCAGGAGAAGGAGCACTTAAAGAAGTTCGATGAGCTGATGGAACGCCATCGCGTACGACCGACGGTGCTGACACCCCTGTGGCGAGTTGCCGGATTCGCGCTCGGGGCTGGCACCGCGCTCATGGGCCGTGAGGCCGCCATGGCCTGCACCGTCGCCGTCGAGACCACCGTCGGCGAACACTACAACGACCAGCTCCGAACGCTTCAGGCGCATAACATGGACTCGCCCAAGGATCAGGAGCTGCGACAGGTAAAGCTCTCTTTCTGTCTTCTCCCTTCGCCCGAGCTCGTGTCAATGACGTGGGCTTCCTGCCTGACGACTTGTTGTCCTTCACGCTTCGTCAAGACGATCCGCAAGTTTCGCGACGACGAGCTAGACCACCTGGATATTGGCCTAAAGAACAACGCCGAGAAGGTGCGAGCGTGCGCGCGCGTGTGGTGTCCATCGAGTCGTCTTCGCAAGCTCACCGGTACGGTGCAGGCGCCGCTGTACGGGTTGCTGACAAAGGGGATCGAGCTCGGTTCAAAGGCGGCCATCTGGCTCTCCACCCGCATTTGAGCTCCCTTACGTTACCGCCATACCGGAGGATCGGGAAATGGGAAGGGGCAAGAAAGATCGCCCAGGGAGAGGCGGAAAGCGCGCACGCTCTTCACCGCCCCTGATGTTCGTCCCGTTCGTCCCGTCCCGGCCTTTCCTTTTTGTTGGTTGTTTGCTTGTTTGGTTGAGTGTGGTGTTTGTTGGGCGTCGTGTCTACAAAACACATCTTCCTCCACCTCCGTCGGACTCCTCTCTCCGACGTGCATGCCTCCAGCCTAAACGAGAGGCGCTCTTCCTTCCATTCGATCCTCATCTGAAGACCAGGCCCTAATCAGCCCTTTCTCAGTTTGTCCTCCTTTCGTCCTCGCGTTGTCATTGTAGTAGTAGTCGTAGTCGTCATCTTCGCCGTTCGGCGTTTCCCGTCGGCGGTCGCGTTTAGCGCGGCAGCTTGCCGCTCGCCACCGTCTCCATCTCGCCCTCGTCGTCGTGCGACGAGATCAAGACGTTGTCGTAGTTGGCGGGGAGGCCCGCTGCAGGGGCGAAGGTGGTGCCGGTCTGCGGGTGGGACTCGTTGTCAGCAGGGGCGAGCTGCATGCTGCATTCGCTCTCGTCCTCGTCGCCGTCGGCGTCCATTCGCAGCTCGTCCGACTGCTCCTCCTCCTCGCCCTCATCGCCGCCCTTGCTCTTTCTCCGCCCGGCGATGCCGTCGTCTTCGAGGTCGTCCTCCAGCTCGTCCTCGTCGTCCTCCGACGACGAGTTGCCGTCCCGCTCGGCGCTGCCACATTCGGAGAGCTCGGCATCGCCCTGGGGCTTGAAGATTCTCAGCATCTCGAGCGTCTGGAGGGCGTCAATGGGGATGTCCTCCTCGTCGCAGTCGGACGTCTTGCGGTGGCGCATGATGGGCGACAGACGGTCGTAGGACGTGATGCGGATCTTGACCGGGCGCAGGCACTCCTCTCGCTCCTTGTGCAGGCGCGTGAGCTTGTCCCGGTCCTCCTCCGACATGCCCTCCCCATCGGCCTTGTGCAGATTGAGCATGTTGATGATCTTGTCGATCTTGCGCAGCTGTGGGATGTGTGTGGTGTGGTGTAATGACGTGACACGGGAAATGCATGAGCCATTGGTCCAGAAACTTGCGCATACCAAATGCTTGTGGGGGGCACGGCCAACACCGCGCCTGACACATGTTCGGCCATGCTACGTACATAGCGATAGGGCCACTTCCTCCGGGTACACTCCTTGAACCTCTTACAGAGCATGGATTCAGAGATGCCCAGCTTCTTGGCGGCTTCCTTCTGCGGCAGCGTGAGGAGGTCGGTGATGTCGATGTAGTTGCCCTCGGCCGACGCCGGATCCTTGGCCGCTTCCTCTCCGCCCGCGTCCGCTCCGCCGTCGCTGCTGCGCTTCAGCTTCTTGTCCTTGCCGGGGCTCTTCTTCTGTCCGCACGCCGCACCGTTGGGCGAGTCCATCTCGCTCATCTCGCCATCCTTCCCGTTCGCAACTCCGTCTTCTTCGCCTGCCTCTCCTAACGGGCTCCCCAGTCACTGAAGTGCGGACGCGACATGCGGCGAGAGAGATTTGGTGATGGCGATGGAGGGGAACGCACTCTTCCGCTTGGCGGGACGCGACTGGACGTGGAAGGGAGTGGACTTGGCGTTGGTGATGGTGCGCTTGAGGCCCTGGGCCGAGTATTCCTCGAGCGAGAACTCCAGGCAGAAGGACTGGTGCCTGTGCTTGGAGGAGACCTCCATGACCTTGAGCTTGTTGAAGATGGCGCGGCCGAGCTTGTCGACCGTTACCTGCTTGATGCCCTGCAGGATGTCCTGCTTTCCGTGGAGCGTGGTGGTCACCTCCTTGCCCGAGGCGTGGTAGAGAAGCTTCACGCTCACGATGAGCGTCCCCGTCTCGTTCTTGGGCAGGTGGCCCGTCGCCACGGCGACCACCGGCCCCGGCATGAGGTACCGATTGGCCACTGCGATCTCGGCTGGCTGGGACGTGATCGCCATTAGTCGGTCGATCGCCACTTGCGAGGGCAGCCCGCCCAGAGGCTTGACACACGGCTCCTTGCTGGACCTGGTGGCGTGCGCGCATACAAACACGAAGAGAGAGAGAAGAGCGGCAATACCGACACGGTTAGACCGGGACATGCACCCGGATATGAGGAGCTGAAGCAGCAACGCACTCGCAGTTGTCCACCAGAGAAGGCATCAGCGTGGACAGCA
The DNA here is from genome assembly GCA_027943245.1 of Acanthamoeba sp. SK_2022b. Classification (NCBI taxonomy): domain Eukaryota; phylum Discosea; order Longamoebia; family Acanthamoebidae; genus Acanthamoeba; species Acanthamoeba sp. SK_2022b. Next base: position 57,388 of record JANDJZ010000225.1, read on the forward strand.
CTGTGAGAAAGAATGGGGAGAAGGCGTGTGGGTCAGCGGGGAACCACCAGTGCCAAGCTGAGAGGAGCGAAGGTCTAGCCTCAACAACGCACCGATCTTCTTGCTTTCGAGGATGGTCCTGAGCTCCTGGGCGACCCTCTTGGACTGCTGCTCACTGGTAAGGAGCGGGAGTTCGTTGATGAGCTCCTGGTTGTGGGGATTGGCTGAGAGCTGGGGGCTCAGGCTGGCCGGGTGGTGACCCGTCTTGAACTGGAGCTTAAGCTGCTCTAGCAATTGACTCTCGCGTGCCAGGAGGTGCTCCAATTCGGCCAGTTCCTTAGGCATCGCCGTCCCGTACGAAGCAGATGGCGGCATTTCCCGTTCACTAGCTTCGATGTAGGCGCGCTGATGAGGACTGGACTGTCGCCGCTTGGGAGCGCTCATTGAATCGGAATCTGTGGCCGCCATTGGAAAAAATGGCTGCTGGGGCTGCGAGGATTGCAGGTGCGGCGAAGGGCCATTGACTTGGTACTGTGTCGATGCCGCTGCTGCGTATGGAAGACCTCCAGGTGATCTCTTGGGCACGATGTTGACCTTCATCAGCGGTGACGCCGATGAAGGAGCCGAATGCGGCGAAGCCAGCGACGCCAGCGAGGGAGCAGGGTGGCGCTGAGAATGGACATGGTGGGGAGGAATGGGCGAGGAAAGAGATTTAGCGGCGTCTGGTTGACAAGGCACGGGCGACGCTGAAGACACTGCGGCTGGCTGAGAAAATGGGCTTGAAGATTTTGATGTCGCCGGCGACCGATCACAAGCAGAAGCGGTCGTGATCGCGCCCTTCTTCGACGTTGTCGCTGCCGCGGCGGCTGCCGAAGTGGGCCTAGCGATCGGAGAGGCGGGGGGCGTTGAAGAAGAAGAAGTGGAGGAAGTCGGCTGGCTGCCCCCATTCAGTGAAGGGGATGAAGTGGGAGAAGAGGGGCTGGACGGATAGAAAGAGGTGAGCAGAACAGGGAATCCACGAGCGCCGAGGGGCGATTGGAGGGCCGTCGTCATCGATTACCTCGGTGTAAAATGATCGATGCAGAATCACGGAAGAAGAGAGGGATCCCCGAGAAAAGGGAAGGGGGAGAAGAAGGAGCCGAAGAAGGAGGAGGAGAGCCCGAAGAAGAGGAGCCGAAGAGGAGAGGCTACGACGGCAAGAGAAGAAGACGAGGCCAGAAGAGCGACCGCGAGTTGCCATTTGCCAAAATTTCCGGCACAATTTGCGTTCGAAATTCCAGCCACAAATGGAAAACTCGCATGCTCAACCGCAACCCTCACGTTCGCCCTGCGTCGACCCAGGGTCACTTCGAAGGAGAAAAGTAGGTCTTATGCGATCAGTGGAAGACGTAAAAACGTGTGCCTCCCTCATCAGCCCTGACCCACGCTAGGCAGCGAAGTCGGGCCGATGCGTCATTCCTGTGGCAGTCGCAAGCGACCGCCCCTTCTTCATCGACCTCAACCTTTATCATCGCCATCCACACCGTCGTGGTCCGAAACGGCATTGTAGGCAGGCACCTCAAGCAAACGCCTCCCCGTTTCGTGTTTTTAAAGCAAGAGGAACCCCGCCAGCCGACCACGCCGGAAATGTTTAAAAAAAATCGTTGCCACACCATAACTAACTACTATGTACATGACGTGGAGCTGGGAATGGGGAGGTCGATCAGGCAGTCCGAATCTTGTCCCGTGGCCGGACGTAAGGGAGGATGGGCAAGGTTCCCTTGGTGGAATAGCACGGATTTCGTCCGAGGGTCTCCAAGCGAAGGAAGCTGAAGAAGAGGAATGCGCAGTAGCAGTGGATCGACATGAAGATGTGCCAATAGCCGTGGAGTGAGCCCACGTAGAGGTAGATGGGGCTGAGAGAGATCGCGGCCGATGACTTGATCGTGGAGCACATCCAGTGGTCGAGCAGCCAGCACGACGCCGCTGTGGTATCGATGATAGCGTGGAGTGAGTCCACCACTGGAAAAAAAAAAAAAAATGCAAAGAGGTGTAGTCAAAGATAAACGAAAGGCCTGTACCGACGACGAAGGAGCCAAGGAAGCCAACAAAGAAGAGCTGCTTGGTAGTGCGGCTCTTGGTCTGGCGGATCTTGGGAATCACCAAATAGGCGCAGATCGCCTCAAGAGAGATGAACACCACTTCGAACGCCAGCGGGTAGTGTCGATGAGACCACGGCGCCAACAGCGTCCTGCATAACACAAGCCGCACACAGGCAGGAAGAGATTCGGTGAGCAGTGACCCTTGCCAAACACATGAGCGGGAGCGCGAACGCACCAAACGGTGCCGAAGGCGGTCATTGCATAGGGCAGCCAGGGGTATCGGTTCTTAGGCTCGCATTCGATGAGAGAGTAGAGGGTAACGAGAGCCGTCCAGAGCATCGGCAGCTCATCGCCAAGCTGACACGTAAACAGCAGCGTTCCGTGGAATAGCGCTACGCCAAGCACGGTCGTTTTGGTGTTAGAAAGCGCGGTGGGGATCTGCACCGGTGAGGAAAGGCGCTGTACCGGAGCCAAGGCCGACCATGAGAGTGGCCAGGCAAGCAAGGATCATGCGCGTTTCGAACCGGTAGTGAATTGCTTGGCAGAGGGTCATCACGGGAAGCACGATGAGCCCTGCGTTGGACAAGGTGTTCCAAAACTCGGCGATGTACGGTGACACTCTGCAGAATATCACACACACACAACAGCCAGATTGTGCATGAGCTAAAGTTGTCTTGGGCTGGTTATGATGCAAGTTTCGGTGATCGGAAGATTTTATATACGATGCCCTCTTGCCAATCAGTAGAGGAGAGCGTACACATAGTTTGGCTCACACCAATCGATGCTGCAGCGTCCACAGCATAAGAGTCAGAAGGAGTGGAGATTAGCGTTGGGTCATCGGCGAGATGGTTAAGGATTGAGGTACCTTGCTGTGACAGGTCCCCAGAAACCAGGCTGATCAAAGATTACAGGAGAAGACATGTGTGCTGCAGATGAGAAAGCGAGAAGAGCTGGCTCGTTACAGGGATCAGATGCGGCGAGAAGGGAGCGATCAAGTAGAAGAGACTTCTTTCGTGTGCTGCAGCGGGCGGGCGTCAACGAAACGAAGGTTTGGTTGGGCAGTAGAAGAACGCAGACAGAGGAAGACTGGTTCACCGCTCCCTTCCACCAAGGGTGGCCTGCAGTACGCCAAGCTCCGACTCTTTTGCCAAATTATTTCGAAACGCGGCTGGAAGGTTTCTCGAAAAGAGCTGGTTTCTCGAATTTTCCTTCTGACATTTTTATTACGGAAATGAAATTTTGCATGCCCGGTTTTTTCTCGATATTAATAGGGGGTGGATGGCTTTTCTGCTTCCGCTTGCCTCGTATCGTTCTTTCTCTCTTTTTCCTCTTCCCCCCTCGTTCGTTGTCAGCTTTTCTCAGGCGGACCAACATGAAGGTACGGCGCCTGGTCACTTATGGGCCTGGACTGCTCTGTGATCCTGTGAGCCAAGGAGGGAGATTAGTTATAGGTGGGGTGCTAATTTCTTATTCTCTCCGATTCACAGCTGAACATCGCCAACCCCGCCACGGGTTGCCAGAAACTCATTGAGATTGAAGACGAGAGGAAGGTCCGCGCCTTCTACGACAAGCGCATCTCGGATGAGGTCTCCGCGGAGTCGCTCGGTGACGAGTGGAAGGGCTACGTCCTCAAGATCACCGGTGGTAACGACGAGCAGGGTTTCCCCATGATGCAGGGTGTCCTCACTGCTGGCCGAGTCCGCCTTCTCCTCGATGACCGTACGCGCCTAAACCGGCTTATCCGATCCGAGATGCAGGGGGCCAATGTAATCTAATTCTCTCAACGACAGGTCACCCTTGCTACCGCCCCCGTCGCGCTGGTGAGCGCAGGAGGAAGTCGGTCCGCGGTTGCATCGTCGCCAACGACCTGTCGGTGCTCAACCTTGTCATCGTCAAGCAGGGTGAGGCTGACGTCCCCGGCCTGACCGACAAAGAGCTGCCCCAGCGTCTTGGCCCGAAGAGGGCTTCCAAGATCAGGAAGCTGTTCAACCTTACCAAGGAGGATGACGTCCGCAAGTTCGTCGTCCGCAGGAAGCTCCCCGTCAAGGAGGGCAAGAAGGAGCGCTCCAAGGCTCCCAAGATCCAGAGGCTCGTCACTCCCGTTGTGCTTCAGCGCAAGAGGAGGAGGAGGGCTCTCAAGGTCCAGTGGGCCAAGAAGTCCAAGGAGGAGGCTGCGGCGTACGCCAAGCTTCTCGCTCAGAGGAGGAAGGAGGCCAAGGCCAAGCGCGCGGTCGCCCACTCGAGCCGTCGTGCCTCCTCGCTCCGCAAGGCCGCTGAGGCTGACGCCGGTGAGAAGAAGCCTGTCGCCAGCCAGCAGAAGAAGGGAACCACGCAGGTGGACAAGTCTGCCTCGACCACTAAGCCCGCCGCTGCCCCCGCCAAGGCCCTCTCCAAGGCTGCCCCCGCCAAGAAGGCTGCCGCCCCCGCCAAGGCCGCCCCCGCCAAGAAGGCTGCCGCCCCCGCCAAGACTGCCGAGAAGAAGGCTGCCCCCGCCAAGGCCGCCGCTACCCCCAAGAAGGGAGCTGCTGCCAAGAAGCCCGCCGCCAAGAAGGGAGGCGACAAGAAGCAGTAAACAAAACTAAATCCCTGTTATACACATCTGCAGATCTTTTTGCCCTTCATGCCCCTGTCCGTCTGAGAAATAAACCCACACATCACACAGTGCAGCTTTCTTGGGGCTTGCCGGCCACTCAACAATTAGGCTTTCCTTTTCTCTCTGGGCCTCCCTAATCGGGAGGGCGACGTATGGTGGCCAGGTACGCCAACAACATCCTTCCGCTGTAGTGCCTCTACTGCCTTATACTTCAACGCCATGCTCAGCGGATCTTCAGGGAAGTCATCGGTGCGCGTCAAAGCATAGGGCGGTTGGAGAGATACCGGACTAACATTGCCAACAGCAGTTAAATCCCGAGAGCTGGAAATCGCCTGACAAGCAGGGGAAGCTTGTGAAGCGAGGTACTTGTTTCGTGATCGACACAACCCTATTATGTTCTGATGCACGCATCGCTACTACTCAGGCCATGTTCGCAAGAACTGGAAGGAGCGATGGTTCGTGTTGCAAAAGGACAACCTCTTCTACTTTAAAAATCAGAAGGTAATACGCGTGGGCCTGGCGTCGTTATCCTGGAGGAGGACACCCTCCCCCCCAAGCCAACCGCTTCTACCCCCCTCCTCCCTCTCCCGCAGGCTCCAATGCCCATTGCACACATCCCTCTTCGGGGCGGAACTGTTAGCCGCAGCACGCAGTACAAGGTATGCAGGCCAACGTGTTGCTGCCCTTAACAATACTCACTGAAACGTCTGGCCAGAACTTCACTTTTGAGCTCACCTCGCCGGTCGCCAACAAGCAGTTCTTCATCACCGCCTCTACCGAGAACGAGTGCCAAGTGAGCCCCTGCGCCCCCCTCGGGCCTTGTGCAATTATTTACCATCTTCGCCACAGGGATGGATCGATGCCATCACTAGCGCCTGTAACTGGAATCCGGTGTCTGCTCCTCTGCAGACTGTTCACAAGATCCACGTTGATTTCGACTCTGAGACAGGGTACTGCCTCCTGCTGCTTGATGGTACGCTGCAGCGCTGACACTGGACACCAGGTTTTCGGGACTGCCGGCTGAGTGGCAGACACTGATTAAGGGCGCCATCTCGAAGACTGAGGTCCAGCAGGACCCGAACGCAGCCGTCGGTACTGCACCTTCTTTTTGGCTTGTACCCTCGCTGACCACAAGAGCTAACACAACTTATCAACAGCGGCCGTCGAGTTCTATGATAAGTACCTGCAAGCCACTGAGGGAGGAGTTACGCCCATCAACAAGCAGGACAACGTCTCCAAGCGTCATATCTCCGTCTACGATATCAAGCCTCTGCCGCTGGACGAAAACACCAGCCTTGGTACGGTTAATGTTAGCACGAATGCCCCAAGGTTGCCTCTCATGGGATGCGTTGCACACTCAGAGCAACTGATCAGCAAGGATGACCCCAACGACCTGTACACCGACGTTTTGAAGATCGGCGAAGGGTATGCAGTAGCCCGCTCTCACCGCGTTAGAGCTCAACGAAAAAACGGCTAACTCTCGGATCGCAACCACATCGCAGAGCTGCGGGTGAGGTATTCGTTGCCACCAATGTCCGCACTCAAAAGAAGGTTGCTTTGAAGAAGATGGCGCTCAATGAGGAGTCCATGGAGGTAGTCCCTTCCCCGGTGAACGCTTTTTCTGCCCATTTCCACCGTTCTGTGCCTCACTACCTTTGCGAACACAGCTGCTCATCACGGAGATTCTGATCATGAAGACATCCAAGCACGCCAACATCGTAGAATTCATCGATGCGTACATTGTCAAGGACCAGATCTGGGTGCGTCCATCTGCACGGCGCATGGCATCTGCCTGGGATCGTCGTACCAACGTATAGAAGGTGTTATGACAGGTGGCGATGGAGTACATGGGCAACGGGTGTTTGACGGAAGTCATCGACCAGGCAGAGAGCTGCCCCATGAGCGAGGAACAGATGGCCTTTGTAGCTCTGGAGGTAAGCTCCTCTCCCGATCCGTGTTACATCAAACTGGGGTTGGGTTGCTCTAACTTTTCTTGCAACAGTCGTGCAAGGCGCTGCACTACATACACACTCTGCATCGCGTGCACAGAGATATCAAGTCCGACAACTTGCTCATTTCTGATAGCGGTGATATCAAGATCGGTGCGCCTCTCTCATTTTGCCGTAACACCTGTGGCAACCCTGCTCACACAGAGTCATGACCCCCTCAACAGCGGACTTCGGTTATGCCGCGCAGCTGACGCAGAGAAAGCAAAAGCGAAACACAGTTGTGGGTAAGAGGTTCTTGACCCAAGGTGCTGCCCAGAGCTTGTTACTCATCGGCGGAGGATTCCGTACGTACTAGGCACACCGTACTGGATGGCTCCGGAACTCATCCGTGGCATGGACTACGATACCAAAGTGGACATTTGGAGGTACAGCCTCTTTCTCATATGTGCTCTTTCTCATATGTGCTTTCGGGATAAACTCACGCCTGGACGAACTCTAGCTTGGGTATCATGATGATGGAGATGGCCGAAGGAGAACCGCCATACATGGAGTTCCCGCCTCTCAGGGTACCTCACCTCCTGCTACAACATATACCTTCGGTTGGCAAACTCACGCTCGCCTTCACTCCACACAGGCGCTCTTCTTGATCACTACCAAGGGTATCCCCGACCTCAAGGACACCCACAAGTGGAGTCCCGACTTCCAGGACTTCCTGCGCCTCTGTCTGGCCAAGAACACTTCCGATAGACCCGATGCTGCGACACTTCTCAAGGTACGGGCTCTCCGCCCTGCGTTGAGAACGGTTGAACTGACTACGTTGTGCATACAGCATCCTTTCTTGGCCAAGGCCTGCGACAGCGCAGGGATGATGGCCGTCGTGACCGCTTCCAAGCGGATCAAGGACGGCAACTAGGCGCGATAATGTTACAACTGCAGTAATGCACTCCTTTGAAATTCTATTAATATATCAATACCTTCGATAATCCTGGCAGTGTTTTGTGCATCATTCATGATGGTGTCAGGTTAGGGTCCGGTTTCTGGGTATTTCATTTGGTGTCCACTGACAGCTGGATGGTGAACAGGTGGCCCAAGTCACAAACAACCCTGACTCTCCAGCAGTGTGGAGTTAGGAATACCAAGAATGGGTCTATTGCACAAGGAAGCAGGCATCAGGTCAGGCCACCATGCGTCCAATCCAGAAAGTATATAATTTGCAACACTGAACTGGTGAATATATCTGGCTTGCAGGTATCTATTGGAGGTTGGTTGGGCAAACTTTATCTGGGGCTCAGAGTGAGTATTGGACCAGCCTTGGGTCAGCCAGCAGTGGACCAGGAGGCTACCCCTAGCCTAAAGAGGCACTGCACCACTTTGTTACTTGTTGAGCAACCCACTCAGATGAAGCTTGGGGTCCCTGACCATGGTGATTGGGTGGATGCCACTGTCTCTTAGGGCTGCACATACACCCTGCAAACTCCTGCTGGATGGGGCACTGGTTGGTATAGGCCCAGGCTACCATGTTTACTGCCACCAGTGACTACCGCTCTGGGCAGGTGCATATGTATTGGTATGGAAACCCAGCAGCCACAGGGTTGGTCCCTTTAGTGAGGGTGTGGCGCTCCTGCCAAAGCAGCTCCTCATTGTGCTGCACTGGCAAAGGGTTTCTTGACCTTACACTTATTTGATATTGTGCCCTGTGTATGGTCTGGTTCAGTTTCTCCTGTAGTTGGACCAGGCTATGGCAAGCGCAGCCATCTCCTCTTCACAAGCCTTGTCTGCCAAGCGAAGTTAAGCACTACAATATCAAACCATCATTTCATCACAACCAGATGCCCAGCACACCACCTGGTTTTGTTGCACCATCTGAATTTTCCACCTACACAAGCTGTTAACCCTCCCTTATAAAATATTACAACTTGACATTACGAGCTTGTGTGCTTAACCTGGTAATTTGCCTTACTGGTTTCCAGCATGAAACTACTGGCTCAAACAGCACCTTTACACCATCTCATCCTTCAACTGGGATGGGAGATTGGTTGTGTTGGTGCAAGAAAAATATGGCTCCAATACCTGACGAATGTACCACTTGAGGAAACATGGACATACCAGAGGAAAAGGCCATAAATGCTGAAACTATCTGTCTGCCAAATATGGGCACAAGCCATAAGAGTGCAGGGGCAACCTGGAGGATCACAAGATACAACCTCATTCCTCAGATCAGGATGCCTGAGGTTGTATAAAAACAGGTGAAGGAGCCAAGAGTACTCATGTTCAAGTACCCAGAGAACAGTTGTTTTGGATTGTTGACTTGGGTGATAGCACCCTTGACCTTTGGTCCGCTCATGCATGATGTGAAGAGACCGAGATGCGAGGGTGTATCTATGGACGTATGTAACGGATATTGGGCCCGATAAAACCGCTTTTCCGCACCGTCTCGCATTTTCTCGCCGTACATACAGCGGACAACCCTTTCTCCCCCAGCTTTTGACCTGAGCGAGAGGTGTCGGTGGCGAACACGTATTTATTGAACGCGGCCGCTTAGTAGTCATCATCACCACCGAAAAGGCCCATGCCTTCGCCGTCACCGCCGAGAGCGTCATCGTCCTCCTCCTCTTCTTTCTTCTTTTCCTCCTTCTTGGCCTCTTGGGCAGCGGGAGCGGCAGAGCCAGCACCTCCTTTTCAAGTAAAGTTACGGGTAAGTCCAGGTGGTATTGTACAAATCCTAACACTTCTAAGTACCGGTGGCAACTGCAGCTGCGCCCGGAGCGGAGGGGGCTACGGCGGTAGCTGTCATGAGGAGATCATCCAGGTTGCGGTTGGCCAGAACGCGAACATACAGCCTAGTAGTTCTTAGTATGTGGAGGCAGATCCTTGAGGGGGCGAAAGAGTAGCACTTACTTGGTGAAGAAGTGGGGAACATCGACGCCAGCAGCCTGGAGGACGGTGGCGAGCTTGTCAGCCGTAAGGTTGAGGCCAGCATCGTGGAGAAGGAGAGCGGCATAGGTGACGGCAAGGTCGTTTTTTTCCGTAAGAGTAACGGCGGCCATCTGAACCCTCATGACAATCGTGCCAGTAGCAGAAGGAAGCCATAAATCAATGATAGCTTAACTCAAAGTCACAAAGGCACGAACAACTACGTACGGTGTTATCGAGTTGGAGGAGGATTGAAGTCTCGTGGGAAGCGACTTAGCCTTTAGGAACAAAGGAACCACAAAGCTCGAGCAACTCAGCCGTAAGGAAAGAGAAGGGAGGAAATCCGATACAAACGGGCAAAGGACAGCCTTTCCCTTGTCGACCCAAGAGTCGCCGCCGTCTATAGGGCACGAAATTTCATTATATTTTTATTTATTATTTATTTATTTATTTAGAATAGTTGTAGCAACTGCACTAGTTGCTCGTTATTGAAGAACTTTGTGAGCGAGCTGCTGTAGTTGCGAAAGGGCATGAGAAGGCCAGTGGTGGTGAACGAGGGCGCGGAAGTGAGCATGGTAGAGCTCTGGCAGAAAGTCGTCGCGCCCCGTTTGCCAGAGGGCCACCTCCAGTGAAAGCAGGGTGAGGAGGAAGACCAGGGCCAGACCCACGAGGGAGCAGAACCCGGAGAGCCACCCTTTCCTACCTCGAGCCTTGGCTTTGCTCTGATGCTTCTCGTACAGTAGCTTCTCCGCATTCAGAGTCGTGACTGTCCGACAGATGGAAGCAACGCAATGCATGGTGAGGACTCCCATGACGGGTCTGAGCTCATGAGAGGCTATGTACGCTCTTCCTCGACTTCCTTGATCTGTGTGTCTAGCTCACCGCTTTCCTTCTTCAGTTTCTTGTGCTCTCCTTGCAGACTGTTGATCTCGCTCTAAGAGGAAGACGCCAGCAACAGTCAACGCTCAATGAGGGCCACACATAATAGAACGCAAAGCATGTTTGATACCTTGACTTGCTCTAGCCGTTGCTGCAGTGTGCGTATCACATCGCGCGACTCCCTCTTCTGCTCAAACGCCTGCCGCGTTCCACTGTGGTGGTCAAAGGTTTAGCTACTGCGGTGGAAAGCCACTGGCCATAGGGAAAGAGAACTTGTCTTGCTCTTTAATCTTTCTGAGCTTGGTCATGAGATCGGTCAGTGATCCGTCTATATCTTCAGGTTTAGCCGGACTCTGTTAGAGGGAGATTTAGACAGTCTCATCAGATCGAAAAGGCGTCGAAGAGAAGTACGGTGGCGAGGCGAAACAGCTGCTTCGTGTCTGACACAGGAGTACGTCCAGCCATGTTGTGATCTGTTTTGATTTTGGCGCCTTGCCCTCATTGTGGTCGCTCGAAACAATTTCCGAAACGCCTTCATAAATCTCCCACAATATATGAAACACACCGCGGAGACAAAACGCCGACTACGAGAAAGCACGAGCATTCCTCACGTCCTTTATGAACCGCCTGTGGCCCCTTGCCTTCTCCTCCTCACGGAGGTGAGCGTAGGGCCAAATGACCGCAGGCGTTTGCACTAGGATGGAGACGAACACCAGGGTGCCTAAAAGGGAAGGTGTGACCTCCATAGCGTGTGGCATGAGCCACTTTCTTGGGACAAGGTGCCTACATTTCTGGCAAGCTAAATACAATCCTCTATTCCCCCCCCCCCCCGCCTCGCGTTTATCTCAATATCGACGCAGTACCAATCGGTCTCGCGTAAAGCGCAAGTTAAGTGTATTATAAGTAGCAGGAAACAAAGCGAAGAATCTAATCCTTCGCCTAGTCCGTAATAGGCTTCGCTTTACATGTACAACGCTGATGCTGAAGAGGCATACGTGGTTAGGTCCGGTTGTTACCTTCACCACTTCTGCTGGGTCATGAGCTGAGCGAAGCGGACGTCTTCCTCGGTGACCTCCCTGCGGCCGGCAAAGTGGGAGCTCCTGCTCGAGGCCTGGATGAGGGAGACGAGGAAATCCTCGGTGGTGGCCTGCAGGCACGAGTAGCTCTCGGGCGACAGTTCAGTCTCCCACCTGTTGGTAACATCAACGAGCCTCCTGAAGGCAGCAACGTTGAGGGAGGTGGTCTCCTCCTCGGCCTCCTCCACGCCCATGTCAACCTCCTCGTCCTCTTCCTCAGAGAATTCCTCTTCCTCCTCGGCCTCTTCCTCGTCCATGGCATCCTCGTCCATGGTCTCTGCCTCGACAACGCCCTCGGAGGTAGCATCCTCCTCGGTGGGGCCCTTCCAGTAGAGAGGCCGGCCGATGATGTTAAGAACTGCACGATCAAGCGGTGAGTTTCGGTGCACTTGAGCTTGTGTGAAGCGATATTCGTACCGTTGAGAACGTCGCTCACGACAACCTTGGAAGAATCCCTGTATTCAGCATGGACGACCGACCTCTCCAGAACGGTGCGCAGGTAGTGCTCCATCATGGTGCGAACAACCTCTGCACAATATAAATTCTACGATGAGATCGGAGGCCACGAAATCTTGAAATTGCGTGCTTGGCTGAGATACGAACCAACAGCGCCCGAGGTCATCTGAATCTGAGCGTCAGCAGTGATAGAGCGGATGCCATCGTCGACGGAAGTGCGAAGGTTGTTGATCTCGGTGGTCAGGCCATCGTACAGCTGAGCGACCTCCTTCTCCGAGTTGGAAATTAGCTCGGCGTACTTGGTAATGGTAAGCGCAACGCGCTTCTCCTGCTGGCCGAGGTGGGACAGGGCGGAGTCGGTCTCGAATCCGAGGGTCTTGGCAAGCTCAGCAGCCTCCCTGGCCTCAACGTCAGTGGCGAGCGGGGCGTCGACCTCGAGGGACAGCTCGTCCTCGGGGTAGATCTCCTCCCCTTCATCTTCAGCGTCAATGTCGTCATCCTCGTCATCTTCATCCTCCTCATCCTCATATTCGCCATCTTCCTCTTCCTCTACATCTTCGGCTTCCTCGGCCTCCTCAGCCTCCTTGACGGGCTCAGCAGGGACCAAAGCCTCGGTGGGCTTAAGCGCGACTGCGCCGACCAGCTGGGGGATGTTCTCCTGGGGCTTGATGTTCTCAGTGTCGAAGTGGGACATGGTGGCGGCCATTGTGCAGTGCTGTGTTTCGAACGTGTGGTTGGAAATGAGAATGGCTGCTCGCCACCTCTGGTGGTTTTGTTGTTGCCGGCCGTTGGCCGGCTCTTTCGAACGTTAACTTGGCGCCAAAACACCAACGACTCTTTTCCGCGCCGATCGCCCAAACGGTCAGCGTGGCTGAAATTTTGGTTTTTGTGCTTTGCTCGTTCTTGAAAGACTCTCACTTCTTTCGAAAACCCTTCTTGGCGGCCTTCTGCATGGCCTGTCCCTCGTAGAGGCTGTTGATGATCGTCTCCAACGTATCGGGCGTATACTTGACATACTTGCCCGGGTTTGAGGTGAACGTGCTCGCGTCGTGCCTGTTCCCCGTGGCACATCAATGAGGGAGTGAGTGGCTCACCGCGCGGGGATCATGCTGGCAACAGCGTACAGGTTGAGGAACTTCTTGTAGGGGCCCAGTACGACCGCCCTGATGTCGCTTCTGAGCTGCTCGCATAGCTCTTCATCATGAATCGTGAATCTGTGAATGATGGCAGTGAAGAGAACGGAATCAGCGAAGTGAAGGGAAACTGCAGTAACAAGACATCGTCCTGGGCTCACCTTTTTTGCATGGCTATGAGTTCTTCCACCTCGGAGTTGAAGCCCTAACGCGAGAATTTGCGTGAGGGGATAGCAACCTGGACAACGACGTGGGAGCGACTTACTGCATACTTGGCCTTGAGCTTCTTCTTTTGCTTGGAGCCAAGCGAGGTCTGCTTTCGCTTCGACTCCTCCTCCTCCTCGTCGTCGTTCAGGTTCGCCACTGCCTTATCCCAACTTGACGACGAATTGGCAAAGGCGTGAGCATTGAGACGATAGTCAGCACGAGGAGACTCACCTCTCTTTGTAGGTATTGCGTTCGTTCGTGAGGACATCTTGTAGGTAGCGGCCAAACTTGGGCTCCACATGCGAGGATAGGTCAGAGTTGTTGACGTTGACGGAAATGTAGTAGGCGTTGTTGAGGATGAATATGTTGGCCAACGCCTGGGCCAGGCGAACGATGTTAGCATTCTCAGACGCAAACACCGGCGAAGCTGGGGAACACTGGGTGTGCATAAAGTCGCCGTACTCTTTCCTTCTTCCTAACTTTGTCGGCCTTATCTTCAAGGTTGGACAAGAGCGCCTTGAGGATTCGTGCTGAAAGGAGAAGCGACCAAGAGCGTCAAGGCAAGGCACTTGAGCTGCGGAAAAAGAAGGGAGAGGCAACATACTGATCAAATCGCCGAAGGGGCTGCTGGGCTGCTTTTGAGAGCCTGCCAGCACAGATTCAACGACGCTTCGGTACTCAAGCAGTCGCTTCAGGTAGTGCAATGCCTTGGGTTGGTTTTAAATGCACAGCAACATCACCGAGACATCAGTGTTCAGTTTCTGATAGTACACGACGGTGGGGAACTTACGTTGGAGGTCAGTTCGGACACTGTGCCGTCGGTTGGTACGCCCTTAAGGGTGTCATGGGTAATGTCCTCTTCGAGCTCTGTTGTGATAAGCAAGAGTTAGTATTGCGACTCCAATAGTCACACACGAGTGTGTCCGTTTACCAAGGAACGATCTACGAAGCGAGGAGGACAGCTGCGTAGCGAAATCCGATAGGTCTTCGTTGGGTTTGCTTCCCATCTTATGGTGAGTTGGTACCACACACACGTACACACACGCACACGTACACACACGCACGCACGCACACGCGCACGCGCGCACGCACGCACGCACGCACACACACGGTTACTCCCTGAGAATAGTAGAAGGATGGTCAGGAGGGCGGTGCCTTGAGAGCAGCCTGGAAGGCGTCCAAGGACGCTGACAACCGCTCCCAGATGTCAAAGACCGGGAACATGCCAAACACGCGATCGGACGTCTTCTGGTATTTGATGATGCTTTCTCCTGCGATAGATCATGAGCACGACACCTCTCCCCCATCTAGATGCATAGCCATACACAAGAACAGCGGCGCACCCGTCGTTATAAACAAGTCGAGCCCATTCTCAATAATGCCTGAATAGACCGACGAAAAATAGGTAGGATCGATCAGGTCGATGCTCAGTTTGCGCTCGTGCTACGAGACACCGACCACAGCACAGAGGGTTACTACAAGAGCAACAATACAATCAGCGATAATGGTGTCGATGTTGGGAGCAGAAGCGTACCTGCAGCAGAATGAGAAAGACTCTCATGAAGTAGAGATATTTATGTGATCCTCGCACATAGTCTCGACCACTGGTTTGAGGCACCACCTGACCAGACGAAGTTTTCCTGTAATTGCGTGGGCAGCGCGGGCACGCAGCGTTTGAGAACAGGTCGCAGAGCAGGCGTCAGTAGAGTGCGTACAAGTCCTCGACGTTTCTGCTGGGGCGTCCAGCGTAGATTACTTGGTCCAGGTTAAGAGACTGCAGGGTTTGAGTAAGAAACTGTGCACGGTATTCCTGTCGTTACAAAACCCCAAAGGTGACAACGGGGATCAGTCGAGTACTGGGAGAGCCTTCTTAGCGTTGCGGGGAGGAGGCTTACCTTGTACATCCGTTGGTAGTTGTACTGCTTCTCCCGCTGTAGCTCGAGCACTATTTTCTGCATGTTTTTGATCATGTCCTCGGGCCATGGATCTGCATGTTTCGTTGCAGTTGTTGGTTGTGCTAAGTGAGCGCACGCGGATCGGGCCAGGCAGCGAGCAAGACAAGGCAAGTCGTACCGTAGACCTGCGTGCCTCGCTCGATGGTTTCGACCTTGGCCTCCGGGAGGGCGTCGGTGAGATCGAGCGCCGTGCTGTTCTCGCTGATGAGGAAGGACAGGGCGTCTTCCGTCTTGGCCACGGCCAGCCGTTGCAAGTGTTGCTGCATAAGAGCGTTGTGTAAGGCGCGAGCACCGCCCACTCGCCTCCCGTCCCTCACGAATGACGACGCACCAACTTGGATAGGGCCGATTCGGCGCTCTTGAAGTTGACGTTTGCCTGCAGGTAGGTGATGCCATCGGCGATCTTCGAGAGGGCGCCGTCAGCGAGGCTACAGTGGGCGCGGTCTATCTGGTGGGCATTGGTACCTCGTGCATGTATTTGACAAATAGGTCGATGCGATCTGCGCGCAGGTAGGGCACCAGGAACTTGGTCGGGAGCCTATCAACAGAGCGTGTGAGCAGAGTCAGTGGATGTGGCTGATGGCCGCGGCCAGCAGCCACGGGTACGCGTACCCTTGGTCGATCACCGATTCGACTCGGCGGGCCGTGCTCAAGATGTCGAGCATGTGCTGCATCGAAGTGATCGTGTCTTCGACGTCTGCACGCCAGGTCGTCAGTCAGGTCTCGCAGTGTGCTATGGAGTCATGCGCAGGGGCGTACTTGTGTAAATGGACTTTAGCTGGTTGGTACGGTTGTTGATGGACGCCATGCCGTCCTCAAGGGAGGACAGTCTGCCCTCGAATGAGGTTAAGATACCTACCTGCACCGACCCACAAGCCAATTGAACGAATGAGCGAGGTAGAGGAAGGACAGAGCCAGCTGCGGGTCGTCATACCAGCTTATCAGTAAGCTCTTGTGACTGCTGTAGGCTTCCCTGCAGCTCTAGGACCTTGTTCTTATCCAACTGCAAGCTCTCCAAGTCTGGAGCAAGACCAAGCCCGTGAGGTGGAGTGAGTTGGTGCACAGATTTGGGTGGTACCCTGTCGCTTAGTGGCCCAGGCTGCTTGACCGCTCATGATTACGCTGCCTCCAGACGGTGGCGAAGATGACAACAAATTGGTGGCAGAGCCGCCCCGCGTCAACATCGGTGACACCTTGACGCGGGGCAAGCCCGAAGGAGAAGGGGGCACCAACAGGCTGCCACCCACGTGTTTGGGAGGGTCATTATCTCGCGCGCCTTGGGGGCCTGCCCTAGAAGAGGCCGTTCGTTTTATCTTCCCCTCGCCCCCCGAGCGCCTTGGCTTGCCTTCGTTGCTCATCTTCGTTTGCGGCCTTTTTTCTTTGCCCTTTTTCCTCTCGGGTTTCCCTCGTAATACGCCTGAGCGCCTGATAACCTTCTGCCAGCGAGCAAGGCCACACGACTTGCCATGGAAGAGCAAATCAAAGTTATTGAGAGGGTATGTAGTTTTGCATCATCGTTAAAGAGGAGATTTTGTGCGATTTTACCCCCCCCCCAAATCACTCGCTTCTAACTTTACGTCTGTATTTCAGCTGGTACAACAAGCCTACGGCGCGGCAGGGGACGCGCGAGATGAGGCCAATCGGTATGCACATCTCGCTAGCGATTAGATTGCACTGCGCCGGCCTGACCACTTTGCTGGGCGCTTGGCGCTTCGTGTGCTCAGAATGCTGCTCGCCTTCCAGTCCTCGAAAGAGGCCTGGCAGATCAGCCCTCGCTTATTCAGCTCCTCCGTATTGTACCCTTGCCCCTTGTTTCCGCACGCACGCACGCACGCACGCACGCACGCACGCACCGTATCTCGTTCATCTATGCCCTGCTCCCGCCCCTTGACCCGCTTCTGTGCATGGCGTTGCAGGTGATGGAGGTGCAGTTCTTTGGCGCCCACACACTGTACACCAAGATTCGAGGGGAGTGGTACTCTTTGCGTGCAGCCGTTCTGATTGGTGCCCCAGTGTCCTTGCCCTTGTCTCAGACATCCGTGTGTGCAGGGAGCAGCTAAACGATGAGGAAAAGGGCTCTGTGCGTGGAGTCATTCTGCAACTGCTTCGCCACCTTCTTGCACAGGTACTGCGCTCAGCTCTGAGTCGCGGGCGGCCTTTCCCTCACAAACTCATGATACGCTCACCCACTCTTCTATCAGGCCCATCATCTGGTGCTCTCCCGACTCGCTCTCGCTTTGTCCGCAATCGGTACTGCCTCCTCCCAGCTCGGACGTCGTCACCACTCTGACCTTATGCGCTCTCGGCAGCTCTGCGATCGGTCGTGCGCGGACACTGGCCAAACATGGTGAGCGACATTATTTCGCTCAACTCCTTGGACACCACGTACGCCCTGGCCTGCTCCCCCCTCCAAGCTTTCGCGCCGTTGCCACCTCAAGTTCAATCATGGCTGTTGTGATCTAGTGGCCAGCTCGCCTCCGACATACTAGCGCAGATACCGGACGAACTCGACTCCATTGCTATCTCCGAGACCAGGAAGTGCGCCCCCGTTCCTCGCGTGTTCTCTGTTGATCGACGCTAAGAATTCACTGACCCGCCCCTCCCCTGTTTGTTGGCTTCGCGGTCACACAGAGAGGAGCTTTGCTCAACACTGCGAGAGGACGCCGAGAAAGTGATCGGACATGTTCAGTGGGTCCTTCAGCAGCCACAGGTACATGCGGCGTGGTTGATCCATGTCGGCTCTGATCTCACCTGTGAGCGGTGCGGTCCAGGGCGCGAAAACGAAGGCGCTCGGTGCGCTTAAGTCATGGATTCGACTCAGCTTGCCACCCGCGTACCGCTCTGCTCCTTTCTTTGACGCACACAGAGAGGGCCGAGCACGTCGTGTGCTAGTCTAAACCCCTCCTCCTCCCCGTTCGTTCTGCTATCGCTGCAGGCTGGTGTTCAGCAACTCGGTGTTTGGGATGCTCTTCGGCACGCTCACGAATGGAGACCTGTTCTCTGCTACAGTCGCTGTGCTCCTTGAGCTCCTCGCTCAGCCGGTGAGTTCCCGTTTCCCATGTGTGTGGTTCTTCCACGCATCTCTGATAAGGCTGTATGACGTCCGCCATCGCCAAGCTCGACTCGGCGGTGCTGCGTGGAGCGTTGCAGGCTGTACTACAGCTCAAGACCATGTATGACCAGGCCGCCAAGGGCTCCGTGGCGTCGGTGTGCGAGGGTCTCTGTCGACTGGTCGCCGCCGTAGGCGAGCACAACGCGGACCTCATCATCACCATGCCGGCACGCTCACTTTGCCCTCATGCACCTTTGGCGGAAGGCCATTGGTTCACACTGCTTCGATCTCACCGCAGGAGCAAGAAGGAAAAGCCCTGGTGGCGTTCATTTTAGAGTGTGCCAAGCATCCAGAGAGGAACATATCCTTTCCAACCTCCTCCTCTTCTCTCTTGCTTGCTCCTGCCCATGTGCACCCTTCCTTAACGAACAGTACTCCGTGGCAAGATGTTCGCTTAACTTCTGGGAGCAGCTGGAAAAGGTGGACACAATCTCTCTCTCTCTCTCTCTCTTTCTGGTGGCTCATCCGTGAGTGGTTGTCATCCAGGACTTGATGGGAGCGCCCCAGGCACAGCTGGCAGGCTTCGTTCCGGCTTACGGAGCCCTTCTTCAAGGCAGGTCCCTCCCTCTCGTGCCCACCCTCGGCTCACACCTCACTTTGGGTTTGACGTGTGCCCTCCCTTCAGTCCTGGTGGAGCAGTGCCGGTGCAAACCCGATCCTGACGACGGGGACGGGGCCCTGCTCGAGGAATTCCGAAGCGATGGTGTGTGTTCCTTCGCCTCTGCCCCCCTCCCCCAAATTCGCATGGGATCGACGTGCCCGCTCCACTCAAACCCTGCCGCTCTGCTCGCGCTACGGTTGTGCCAGCCATGGGCCCGTTGCAGAGCTGCTACAGGCTCCTGGGCCTCCAGTTTTTCGAATTCCTGGTCCAATCGCTGCAGGCGAGCCAGCCAACGGACAGGGTGCTGCTCGAATCGGTATCACGCCTGTCCCTTGCGGCTGCTCTCCCTCCGTAACGCGCCTGATTGCTCCGGTCCGTTCATGACTCGCGCGCCTCTTCGAACAAATGCCGTGCCTCGCTCTTGTGCAGATTCTGTTCATCACTCGCGCTGCGGCTCCGGCTATCGGCACTCAACTGAAGCGAGGCAATTTTGACACCAAGGTACGACGGCGACGCCCGCAAACGCCCAGTGGTGTGCTGTGTGGCTCACCCAACTCATCGATGGCTCTCCACCGCTACGCCAGCTCTCGCCGCTGATCAAGCAAATAGTGGGCCACTTCCTCCGCTTTGCGAGCGAAAACCAGAACGCCGACGATGCGCTGGTCGAGACGGGCCTGACCATGCTGGGTACCTCCACCACTTGAACGAATAACACCCGAAGGCGTCGGCCGTGCGAGACCGGCGGGGCTGACGAATCTCTCCCAAATGCTCAAGGGGAGTACACTGCTTGGTTCAAATCCGATCCCGAGCTGTTGCGCGCCATTCTGCAGTGCATCTGCTTCTATCTTGCGCTTGACACCGTGCACCCGGGATGGCGTCCCGCTCGTGCGGCCGGTACTTCTCTCTCTCTCTCTCTCTCGCTTAGTGTGTTGTGCGAAACTCGTGCTGTAGTATCGCGCTCTGCGGTGAG